>MU184361.1:48747-80713 GCA_016904865.1 Pissodes strobi | reverse complement strand
CGACTAACCAGATCTAACTAAATCTGAGAAAATTTAATATAGCGTATCGGAATTGGCTCAAATAAGTAAAATAAGTTGAGACCAAGTGAAACTAGCCGAGAGTTATATAGACGACTAACCCAAAGTAACCAAAACTAACTAATTTTATTAATATTGATTATAACATATTGGAGCCGACTCAAATGACTATAATAAGTTGAGACTAAGTGAAATTAACCGAAAGTTGACTCGACGACTAACAAAAAATAATCTAATCTATTAAAATTGATTATAACCAATCGTAACCGGTTCAAATGACTGAAATAAGCTAATACTAAGTGAAATGAACCGAAACTTGATTAGACGACTAACCAAAACTAACCAAATCTATTAAAATTGATAATAACGGATCGGAACCGACTCAATTGACATATAATTTGAGACTAAGTGAAACTAACCGAAAGTTGATACGACTAGCCCAAACTAGCCGAATCTATGACAATTGATTATAACGTATCGGAACTGGCTCAAATAAGTAAAACAAATTGATATTAAGTAAAACTAACCGAAAGTTGAGTAGACGACTAACCAGAACTAACCAAATCTATTACAATTGATTATAGCGTATCGGAACCGACTCAAATGAAAAAAAAAATAAGTTTAGTTAAGTTAAATAAGACTAAGTGAAATTAACCGAAAGTCGATTCGACGACTAACCAAAAATAACCTAATCAATTAAAATTGATTAAAACGTATCGTAACCGATTAAACATATCGTAAAGTGACTAAAATAAGTTAATGCCAAGTGAAATGAACCGAAAGTTGATTAGACGACTAACCAAATATATTAAAATTGTTTATAACTTATCGGAACCGACTCAAATGACTAAGATAATTTGAGACTATGTGGAAATAATCGAAAGTTAATTGACGACTAACCAAAACTAATCAAATATATTAAAATTAATTATAACGTATCGGAACTTCTTCCAATGACATAAGTAAGTTAAGACTATGGAAAACTAACCGAAGGTTGATTGGACGACTAACCAGAACTAATCAAATCTGCGAAAATTGATTATAACGTATCGCAACCGGCTCAAATAAGTAAAATAAGTTGAGTCTAAGTGGAGCTAACCGAGAGACGACTAACCAAATCTAATAAAATTGAATTTAACGTATCGAAACCGATTCAAATTACTAAAATAAGTTGAGACTAAGTGAAATTAAAAGTTGGTTCGACGTCTAACCAAAAATAACATAATCTATTAAAATTGATTTGAACTTATTGTAACCGGTCCAAATGACTAAAATAAGTTGATACCAAGTGAAATTAAGCGAAAGTTGATTAGACGACTAACCAAAACTATTAAAATTGATTATAACGTATCGGAACTGACTCAAATAACTAAAATAATTTGAGACTAATGCCCGGTTTCTGAAGTACCAGATATCTATTGTATAAAGTTATGAAGCCTATAATTACTATGGTTACAACAATCGTTGACATAGGAATTATTTGAAGAATAAAGTTATCCATACTTTGAGAAACTGGGCATAAGTGATGCTAACAGAAAGTTAATTGAAAGACTAACCAAAACTAACCAAATCCGTTAAAATTGATTATAACGTATCGGAACCGGTACAAATGACAAAAATAAGTTGAGACTAAGTGAGACTAACCAAAAGTTGATTGGGCGACTAACCAGAACTAAACAAATCTTTGAAAATTAATTATAACGTATCGGAACCGGCTCAAATAAGAAAAATAAGTTGGGACTAAGTGGAACTAACCGAAAGCTGATCAGACGACTAACCCAAACTAACCAAAACTAACTAAATCTATTAAAATTTATTATAACATATCGGAGCCGACTCAAATGACTAAAATAGGTTGAGTCTAAGTGAAACTAACGTAAAGTTGATTCGACGACTAACCAAAAATAATCTAATCTATTAAAATTGATTATATCGTATCGTAACCGCTTTAAATAACTAAAATAAGCTGATACTGAGTGAAATGATCCGAAAGTTGATCAGACGATAAACCAAAATTAACCAAATCTATTAAAATTGATAATAACGGATCGAAACCGACTCTATTGACTAAAATATTTTGAGACTATGTGAAACTAACCAAAAGTTGATTGAACGACTAACCCAGACAAACCAAATCCATTAAAATTAATTAAAACGTATTGGAACCGGTTCATATGACTAAAGTAAGTTAAGACTAAGGGAAACTAACAGAAAGTTGATTGGACGACTAATCAAAACAAACCAAATCTATTAAAATTTATTATAGCATCGGAACTGACTCAAATACCTAAAATAAATTGATACTAAGTGATACTAACCGCGTTAGATCGAGTATTGAGAGACGAATCGAATGCAGTTTTTATATCCACCACTACTGTTATAAATTGTGAAAACGAACGAAACTTGAAGTACTATGCATTTATGTGGTATATTTTGGTAAACTAAACTTACGTAATCTGCTAAAAGTCATTTTTTACATTAGATTGTGTTTAGGGCGGGTGAGGGTGACTTTTAGTTTCTCATAACAGACTAGTGGTGTTTCATTTCGTTGGATCGAGGAATGTGAGATGAATCGAATGCAAATAGTCTTTTGACCATTGCGTTATAAACTGTAAAAAGAACGAAACTTCAAGTAATAGTCATTTATTTGGTATATTTTGGTAAACTAAACTTACGTAATCGAACCCAAACTTCTATCAACTCTTATATTTCCACACAATTATGAGTTTTCTCAGATCTCAAATTTAATAAGCGTTGCATTCTGCTTCGGGATTTTCAATGTCTCCCCCGGTTGCATCTTTGTGAAGGACTGTGAATTTTTCCCATGGTAACGAATATGATGTTTTGGCATAGTATAAACAAACTAGTAAGTTCACTCAGCGGTAAATCTTTTGATGTAATTCAGCCACATTCTTTCATATCACCTGATAACTGGAGACGAGCGATGCGCTGCGTAAGTGTCTGATCGATTCACGTGGCTTCCTCTAGTCATGCGTATACCAGAGATGTATTCAGGATATTGTATGGACTTGTACCGAAAGACCTACTGACTGCCGGACGGGTGAAAAATCAAATGAAACCGAGCAAACTTGTAAACATATTTTCATAGGAGGAAATTGCTATACAGGGTGTCATTTTTAGGTGATACCACTGTTGCTATCTCAGAATCTAACAAGAATTTAACAACACTGGAAATCGATCTTGAAAAGGCATCAATAATGGCAACTTTTTTCTAGTTTAATCAACTTTGTAGCTCTGACCGTTTCAAAGATAGCAATAATAGTGGAATTACCTAAAATTCATTTAAAAATATGTAATAATAAAATACTTCGGAACCTCATACTTCTTTGGTTTCATGACAGTGATTTTTCAAGGCCACGTCACGACATAGCTTATGTTTTCGTCTCGCGTTAAGGAATTTTCGTATCGTTGATTGGACGGCTAACCCAAACTAACCAAATCTATCAAAATTGATTATACCGTATCGGCACCGGCACCGGTTCAAATGACTACAATAAGTTGAGACTAACAAACCGAAAGTTGGTTCGGCGACTATCCCAAACTAACCAAATCTATTAAAATTGATTATAACATATCGGAACCGGTTCAAATAACTAAGATAAGTTAAAACTAAGTGAAACTAACCGAAACTTGATTCGACGATTAGCCAAAACTAACCAAATCTATTAAAATTGATTATAAAGTATCGTAACGGTTTAAAATGACTAAAATAAGTTGATACTAACTGAAACTAACCGAAAGTTTATTGGACGACTGACCCAAACTAACCAAATCTATTAAAATTGATTATGACGTATAGAAACCGATTCAAATGACTAAAAAAGTTGAGACTAAGTGAAACTAATCGAAAGTTGAATCGACGAATAACCAAAACTAACCAAATCCATTAAAATTGATTATAACGCATCGGAACCACTTCAAATGACTAATATAAGTTGAGAATAAGTGGAACTAACCGAAAGTTGATTGAACTACTAAACCCAAACCAACCAAATCTATCAAAATTTATTATAACGTATCGCGTGACTAAAATAAGTTGAGACTAAGTGAAACTAACCGAAAGTTGTTTGGACGACTAACTTTAACTAACCAAATCTATTAAAATTGATTATAATGTATCGGAACCCCTTTAAATGACTGAAATAAATTAGGAATACGTGAAACTAACCGAAACTTGATTCGACGATGAACCAAAAGTAACCAAATCTATTAAAATTGATTATAACGTATCCTCAAATGACTAAAATCAGTTGATACTAACTGAAACTAACCGAAACTTGATTAGACGACTAACCCAAACTAACCAAATCAATTAAAAATTATTATAACGTTCCGATACGTTATAATCAATTTTAATAGATTTGGTCAATTTGGGTTAGTCGTCCAATCAACTTTCGGTTAGTACCACTTAGTCTCAACTTATTTTAGTCATTTGAACCGGTTCCGATACGTTATAAATAATTTTATTAGAATTGGTTAGTTTGGGTTAGTCGTCGAAACAATTTTCGATTAGTTTCACATGGTCTCAACTTATTTTAGTCATTTAAAGCTGTTCCGATACGTTATAATCATATTTAATAGACTTGGTTAGTTTGGGTTAGTCGTCCATTCAACTTTCGGTTAGTTTCACTTAATCTCAACTTTTTTTTAATCATTTGAACCGGTTCCGATACGTTATAATCAATTTTAATAGATTTGGTTAGTTTTGTTAGACGTCGATTCATCTTTCGGATAGTTTCACTTAGTCTCAACTTATTTTAATCATTTGAACCGGTTCCGATACGCTATAATTAATTTTAAAATAGATTTGGTTAGTTTGGGTTAGTCGTCCAATCAACTTTCGGTTAGTTTCACTTAGTCTCAACTTATTTTAGTCATTTGAACCGGTTCCGATACGTTATAATCAATTTTAATAGATTTGGTTAGTTTAAGTTAGTGTTCAATCAACTTTCGGTTAGTTTCACTTATTCTCAACTTATTTTAGCCATTTGAAGGGGTTCCAAACCGACGTTAGTTTCAATAATAATAGATTTGGCTACTTTGGATTAGTCGTCGATTCAACTTTCGGTTAGTTTCACTTATTCTCAACTTATTTTAGTCATTTGAAGCGGTTTCGATAGGTTATAATCAATTTTAATAGATTTGGTCGGTTTGGGTTAGTGGCCAATCAACTTTCGGTTAGTTCCACTTATTCTCAACTTATTTTAACCATTTGAAGCAGTTCCGATACCGACGTTATTATCAATTCTAATAGATTTAGTTAGTTTGGGTTAGTCGTCGATTCAACTTGCGATTAGTTTCACTTAGTCTCAACTTATTTTAATCATTTGAACCGGTTCTGATACGTTATAATCAATTTTAATAGATTTGGTTAGTTTGGGTTAGTCGTCCAATCACCTTTCGGCTTGTTTCACTTAGTCTCAACCACTGAACTATATACTCTGGAATAACAATAGGCTACAGCATGGCAAATTTACGACCGAAAAATGTAAACAAAACAAGCAGCCCGGGAGTCTGCGCAATAGGACAAGCGATTTTAAAGCAGAGGGGAGTAGCACAGATCCGTACTTGGAAATTTTGATTTAATTGGCTAGTTAGAAAATTGATGCCGTTCTCATCTGAAATATCTGTGAAGTCATGAAAATAATAGTGGCTAATAGCGATCATTTTGAATTGAATAACAATATTTTTGACATAATATGTAAGGGACACTACAAATAAAAGCAACTTATAGACGGCTAAGAAAATTACGATTTTGCTTCGGATTGCGGATCTATCAAGGGTAGAAAAGCTATACTCTGTGTTTATTTGAATGCCTGACATACGTCAAATTTAGTTTTAAATGCAATAAAGGTAAAGCAAACGTTGGTTTAAAAATTTGGTGAAATTATTAGAGAAATTGGTAATATATTATAACAGTCAGAATGAAAAATGGTGAGCGGCCAGCGGCTGTTGTTCACATAGGCCACCATGTGGGATTATAGCAGTTTATTTCATTTTTTTGAGCACGTTATCAGTGTCAATTAAACATTTTAGAACAGGTGATGCTTGCCTACACCGCGTTTCATTTGTGTTTAAATTGGATTAAGTATTACATAATTATTTCTAACCAATCATTTTCTCAATTTCAAGAATCTCTATATGGATGCTTGTAGGATAACATGACACTAACAGCATCTCAGTCATTCTAAAAGGATGGAAAGACTTTAAGTGATTTATTAAAATTGAAGATCAGTTTTTTGTTATTTCATAATTAAAATCCATATGTAATGATTCTATACCTACCTGGAAAATTTCCGAATTTGATTGAAATCAAAAAAATAATATAAATTGATACATTTATTATCAAATAACAAAATTGGTAACGTATGGTACACAACGTATAGCATAATAATAAAAGTAATTCCAATACCACAGAGTTTAAGACAAAAGGCAAACAATTCTGAGGATAAATTAATCCTTAATAATAGGGGACTTGATTTTTTTTTATTCCTTTAATATATTTGGCTACCTATAGAGACAGCACACACCAAATATCAGCCCTCAAATCGTAATATTTAAGTTGCAATAAAGAATTATTAAAGTTGTTACCGCAAGCTATTCATTTTAAACGACACGTGCCGTCACGCCGCGCCGCTCGTTCGATCGGAAGGCAGTCACTAAGGCCATGTCCTAGGTGAGCGATTTGCAGGCGACGCGAACGCGAAGCGCTGGCGATGCCGTACGAAAAGTTAATATAGTCGCACGGCATCGCCACTGATTCGCGTTCGCGTTCGCTGCAAATCGCTCACGTAGGACCGGGCGTAACATATTATCTTAAAATGTCAGTGAAGGCAGTACAGTAGCCATAAGTATTCACAAACTCATTAACTAGTTTTTCTATAAGCCTACCTGTTAGTTTTAACGCTGCGAAACTTAGCAAGAGGAAAGCTTTCGACATTTTTTATGTAAGACGCCACTATAAACATACTGGATAGGTGGTAAATTATCAGAGTGTCCTTTAAAAAAAACCGCCGTCAGTAATTTTGAAAGACAACTCTGTTAAGGATGCTAAGACGTTCCATGCTCTGCCGTCTGTCAGGTGCGACGACAAACGAGCTTTTGTTTTTTTGTGAACTGTGGTTCTTTTAATAGTATTAAATTGCGTTTGTGAGTAATATTTTTCAAATTAAATTTTTATGCAAGTTCCCCATTTAATAGCATGTGCAGCCAAATATCAACGTCTAGCCATAATAAGATGTTTATAATTGGCGCTAAACCTCAACCAACTAAGATTAGCGAAAAAGTGGTGTGCAGTTTCCAAACGGCTCTGTGATATTTATTTATCATTTAAACTCCTACAAACACATGAGCCATGTACTTAAACGTAAGAGTGCTTACTGGTTTCGTGTAAAAAATTATATACAAACAAAACACAGACAAGGGAAGAAAATAAAATTATATAGAAAAAACAGAGAATATAAAATGTTCACTACAGAAAATTCACTAGAGTATATTGTTGTTTAAAATCTCAGTTTTAATTTGCCCTACTGTATACTTAAGGAGATCTATATCACATTTTTGTATAAAATTGTTACACACACATCATTCTAACTATAGGAGAACTATTTAGGGCTAAACATTGGAAAAGTTTGTTATTTCTTATTCTTAAGTTTAATTTATGAACTACAAATGTTATATTGTTAATTAAGGAACATTTCTTATTCTTTAAATTGTTAACTATATTGTAAATAAATAGAATATCATTCAAACTACGTCTAACCCTTAATTTTACCATTTTAAATTCGATTAGCATACTGTTATACGAGACCATATAAGGATAGGCATTGTGCGTTTTTAAGTGCAGGTATCTAAAAAATCTTTATTGTACCCTTTCGATCAGGTCAACATGGCCCACTGCTTGAGATGCCCAAATAACTGAAGCATACTCCAGATTTGGTCTAACTAGACTATTGTACAAAGTTATTATTATTTTAATATCTTTAAAATGATTTGTATTCCTGATTACAAATCCAAGGAGTTTATAGGCATTATTTACAATGGTTTCATAATGTTCGGTAAATTTTAAGTTTGTTTGCAAGCGGACTTCAAGATCCATACATTCGGTTTTTCTACTCAACACCAGGTCATCAACCATGTAATGAAAATTTGCAAACTTTATTTTACGTTTGAAAGTCGAAACATGTCATTTACTAATATTTAATGACATTTTATTTACATTAAACCATTCAGGTACTGAATTCAAGTCACTCTGAAGTCCGTAACAATCATCAAAAAATTATATATGCCTATATAACTTAAAGTCATCTGGAAATATGAGACACTCTGAATGTTTTACACAGTTTGGTAAATCATTCACGAAAACTAAGAACAACAGAGGGCCAAGCCTGGTACCCTGTGGCACCCCAGATATTGATATGTATTGTTTTGAGATTTTGCTACCAACTTTAACTTGTTGGGATGTAATGTAGATTATAAGATGTAATAAACTCACATGCATTCAACGAAAAGCCAAATTTACCCAGCTTGTCCACAAGTATACCGTGGTCAATCCTATCAAAGGCCTTTGCACAATATGTTAATATAACATCTAGTTGATCTTTATTATCCATAGCCCTAGCTACTGCTTTTGTAAGGATGCTCAAATTGGTGACGATTGAATTGATACACCTGGGAGAAAACCATGCGTTAAAAAACACTAATGGGCCTGTAATTATTAACCAAGCCAATATCTCCTGATTTGATGATAGGAGTTGCAGCTGCATATTTCAATGTTTCAGGAAATGAGTTGGTCCTTAGACATACATTGAAAATTGTCATTAACGGAGCATATAAGATATCAGAATATCCCTTATAAATATATGAAGAAATGTCATCCCTCCCAATGGCCTTTTTCGGCTTTAACTTCTTAATACTTGTTTTAATCTGTTCCTCTGTGATAGGGGAAAATGTGAAGTTACCATAATAATCAGGATTAGGTTTAGCAGATTGCTGAAATACTTCCAATAAATTCAATATGCTTTCTTATGGCAATTTCACCTATGACCAATGAAACTATGGTTTCTTCATTTTTGTCTCTGTTTTCAGTAGCAATCCGTTTGAGGGTTTGAAAGGAGCAATGAGTAAATCCCGTTACAGTCGATTCCACTAAGCCATGTTCTAATGACCGAACATGAAGGCAAAGCTAGACAAAAAGTTTTGCGAACATATTCATAGGCCTTAGTGGAATAAAATTGTAAAGTCAGTGCAAAACTCCTGAGTTCTTTAGGAAATTGTGTCCTAGTTTGCTTCTTGTTTTTATGTCTCTGGACCTTTTGGATATTCTGCATGCATCTTCTCAAAATTGCTACTGGAATTCCAGAGATTGATTTCGTTAAGCTCCCTAAACCATCACTGGAAATCAATCTTTTGTTATGTAATTCTTTAGTGATCTGCTGAAGACTTGTTACTTTCCTTTTTGAACTGTACAATTTTAAACGCAGCTGCCGATTTTATGTTGTTGTCTTCTGTGTTTGTGTGTATAAACGACGGGGTGATAGACTGTAACAAAAATTACTTTATATAAACAGCGGAGCCTTTAAAAGAACGCAGATTTTAAGCAATTTTTAAGATTAAATATTATAAAAAAAATTTGCGCTAACAAAAGCTAGTTTCTACCAGATTACCCAAGTAACAAAAGAAGCTTTAATACGGTTTTCAAGACGTTGTTACAGCCAAATGAATAAGACTTACTTAAAACCTTTTGCTCTGGACCTCTTGAAAGCAAGATAAAGGCCTTTTTACAGCAAAAGAGCCCACTCCTATGAGGGTCTCAAGACCAAATCTTAAAGCTTGTTTAAAACCAACTTGCGTTGAAATAGATTCTCTTATCATTGCCTTCAAGGTAATTATAAAACTTTTAACAAGTGTCATTTAAAACCATAGAATTTATAGTGATCTAAGATTAGGATGAGTTTAAGAACTCTGAGATTTATAATATCTTTAGATATTATTATCATGACCTGTAAACCATTTACATCAAACAAATGTCCGTCATGTGATGTCGTCTAGTCGGTGATGCATTCCAACTCCTAAGAATAAACATGGAGGAAATGCAATGCCAAAGTCTGATAAAATTGCCGAAATAGGAACAAAAATTATAACGCAGTCGGCTTTTTCGATGAAGTAAAAATTAAAGCACCTTAAATTTACTACTTTGTTTAAATAATTAAATTATTACCTACTAATTCTTAAACGGTTTAATTAGCAAACATAAAAATGTTTGCTTGTAATCTTATATTGTATTACTGTTAATATCATTTTATTTTTTAAGGGAGGAACTGCGAAATTTTGATAAAATTTTTGAATAATATTACCTCGCTAAAATAGTTCCAATATGGAGGCCTGTGTTGTTTGTACAAAAATATGGCTTATCATTTAAAAGCTCAAGGTTTCTTAGAAAGAACACATAAATCCTATTAGCTTTGTCATAACGTTTTATTTACTGTAATTAATCTGTTTACTCTTAACTGTTCCTAAGAGTAAAGCTTCTCAGTCTTGACCAAGGTTGCCTGCTCATAAACTGCTTGGCCTTATCACTGTGTCGCATAAGTCTTCTAGCGCTGCGATCAAGTTTTCCGCGCCCAATTAAATCATCATAACCTCAAAATTTGTCCAGTTTTATGTTGATCTGCATTTTCATTTATTATCTTTAGAGATTGCAACTTTACTTTTTTTTAAATTACCACTTTTTTTAACTTGTATTTATGTGAAATATTTGCAATTTTTTAGGAAATTATATTGAACACCGCTACTGAATCACGACAGATAGTCCGAAGGACAAGATGGCAGTTTTAAAAATACTCTTGGTGGTGGGGTAAAAAAAAGTAATGGTTTAAGAAAGCAATAGAAAAGTTCAACAGGATTTTGTAAAGATTACATGGCCCTTATGAAGCAATATATGTTCCCAGTAATCCTAATACAGTATTTTAAGTAGCCAATCTAAGACTTGAGCTTTATTGTTATCTTATATAAAACTGCAAGTTTTATGAAGTGCTTCAAGAATATTATGTTTTAAATAGAACTTAAAGCTATAGTCTTAAGATAGATTATTTTACAACTAAACAAACTTTAGACTCTCCAGAAGATCAACAAGTTTTAAGATTGATAACACAAAAGCCTCGTTAAAGCTAACACAAGAGTACCCGTACTCAAGTCCATGGACACTTAATATTATTGCTGCCAAGGCTGCTTTAAAACTTATTTTTAAGAATAAATGGACTTTAAGATCTGTTAGCATGTTTGAAGGTGTTCATAAAATCCCAGTACTTCTACGGACCATTTTAAAACTATTTTAAAGCTGATATAAATCTAACTAGCATTTAAATTGTTACTTGGGTAAGCAGTCTGATGTAATTTTTTTATAAGACCATAGGATCATGAAAAAGGCAAAAAGTTTGTGTCGGTCAAAATGTTGACTAACATAACAAACAGTAATAATAAATTGGGTTTTAATCTTGGGTACCGGCAAATGATACAGATAGATTTGATGACATAATGATTATATCAAAAACCAATTTATCATTGTTTTTGTTTTAATAGCTTACCAGTAGGAGTGATCTTCTCTAAGATGTTTCCTTCTTTTTTTTGTGATCCTTTAAGACCAGTACTATCCGCAAAACTGAAGAGTCCCCATATGTCAACCAATTTTCTCTTTAATGGACCCTGAGGTTTTAGATCTTCAGAAAAAAGTTTCCAAGGTTCTTGTAATATAATAAGGCAGCAGATTTGAAGGACACATAGTAATCTATACAGGTTCTGTCCATCCCATAGTGTATGTGCCACGTCAGAAGATACGGTTATTGTACTGGAACTAATAATAATGTAGATCAATGAAGTGAATCTTACTAAGTCAAAATACATACTAACAATAGGGCATAGAATTTTTTCCAAATCTTATTTTCGCCTAATTTGTGCCAAATGAACTTACTAAGTGTTTGAAAATAAAACAATATCAACTTACTGTTATTTCAGTGCTTTTTGAAATCAATAGTGAACAATATTTTGAAAACAATGCTATACAGGCTGTTCGACGAGCCTTTGTGCAGTGAATATGTTGAATTGTTTGTAGCCTATGAACATTTAAAAGTCCTCCATTTTTTCGTTTTTTTTGCCACAGATATTAATTTAAAAAAATATAATCAAAAAATTAATATGAATCTATTAAAAGCCAAATAAATGGAAAAAAGATGAAATTGAGTATAAAACTTTCTTTTTCATATTTTTGATTAGGAATCATTATCTGTGACAGAAAACCGGAAGAATGGAGAACTTTTATTATACAACATAATAATAATAATAATAATAATAATAATAATAAAGTGTATGAAAATTATTACCTAATACTTGAAAGAGTACAGGTACCAATTTTGAGATCAAGGGCAGGCTCTCCTAGAATATTTCATGGTATCTCCAATAAATCAGATTCCTGGGAGGGTCCCTGGAGGGGTTCCTCTATAAGCATTGATTCAGATGGGTCATCCTGAGGTCCATCCACTACCAAACTGTAACATAGTTAAAAATTAACAATCTTTTGTTAGTACTATAAAAAATATGTATTGGAATAATACTAACTTTGTTGTTAGCTTTTTCTTCTCTTGAATGAAACGCCTATGGTGCTCCACATTTGGTGGCAGATTAATTTTAGGAATTGCACCTGGCTTCAAGATCATTTTCCCTCGAGGTGAGATTGTAATATCTTCTTTTAAAAAATGATCACTACACATCACAAAATGCTTTATTTCACTTTCTGAATCGATGCCTAGAACGGCTAGCCAATCGGTCAGCCTGTAAGAATGTTAGAAGTAAATATTGATTCCATATTATTGCAATAGAGATACTTATATATTTTTTAAATATGTACTTAGATAGGTTTTGTAAAATAGCGAGGGGTGTCTCACTCTGATACAAATTTGTACATGCAATGCCAAGATTGCCTATGACTGCCATATATATTTTAACAAACTGTCAGCAGACTACCGGCGACTGCAATCAGACTGCCGAACCAAAATATACATGTAATGCCCACTATTGACACACCCCTCGCAAAATAGCCTTGTATTACCACCGATCTCAATGAATTTTAAGTCCAAGGAAGTAGTTTAGTTTTAAGTAATGAAAAGCAAACCCTATCGAAGGCTGTAGAAATCTAAGGGTGTCTCACTAATAGGCAGTACATGTACAATTTGGTTTGGCAGTCACTGGCATTTTGTTGATATATACATGACAGTGGTGACAATCTTGGTATTATGTGTACAAATTTCTATCAGAGTGAGACACCCCCTCCAACATCCTTCCGGAGAAATATGCAATATACAATACAAAAAAAACAGAGGTTCACTCGAGCCTGAATTTTTGAGAAGACAAATAATTGAAAATGCAGAAATTAAGTAGAATTGTATGCATTACTTAATATGCAAATTTTAAAATATGTACCCAAATATTGGCTTTTTGTGGTTTTAAGTGCTTTCTCTGAAACTGCTTTAGAGTATTCAGCAACCTCTATGGGTGTCTGCACCCCAGTGATACTAAGTTGACTCAGTGATTCTAAAATAAATGGGGTGTAGGTTAGGTAGGTATTAAAAAATTTTACTTGAACCCGAGTCCTACTCGAGTAAGAACCTTTTACCAAGTACTCATGTAACGTTGTAACAGAGTGAAATGAAACTAGGTTGAGTACTAGGTACCTATAGGCGAATTTTTCTACTCCTAACCACAGTATGGCTTGAGAATAGTTTGATGTGGTTAACTTTACAAAAATTGTTAGCGAAAATGGAAAGCAGATTCCTAGTTAAGTACTCTAAAATAAAGTCGCAAAATATTCGTTAAAAATTGAATAGTTAGAGGGTAGTGGTTTGAAGGAAAGAGCAAAAAAGTTTGCGTTATGTATGTGAAAAGAATAGATTAACACGGACTTCAAAATACAATATTAAATAAACTTTACTTACCGAAAATAACCAACACCAGTAGCATGTTTTATGCCGTAATTACGGCAAAACAAAACGCTACATTTAGACATTATACCTAAACTATCAAAACTATCTTAACTATAAAACTTTCCAAACGAAACCGAAACACAAACGAATACGAATATACAAAAATGGCAATTACAGCAAATGCAAACAGCAATTACTAAACGACAAACTATCTTAACTATAAAACTTTTCAATTTCCAAACGAAACCGAAACACAAAAGAATACGGATATCTGGGATATACAAAAATGGCAATTATAGCAAAACGCAAACAGCAATTACTGCCCTGTCCCACTGAACTAGTGCAAGCTAGACGTTCCACGTTTCTTAAACGTTTCGTCGTCAATAACTGATTCGAAATATAAAAGTGCGGCACAAAAACACACGAATTTATTGGTGCTTGTGCATTAAAAAAGGACGCACATACACGCAGTGCCGAATTTTCATACGCATCGAGTACGCGTCATCGGTTATTATTCTTTCTTGGTCATTTACTTAATTTCATATAAAGAGTCAAAGCCAAGACGTCACGTCTGAACTTATTTCAACTGATCCTTGCTACTGCGCTGCTTATTTTGTCAGAGACTACTGTGATTTTTCTTAACTTTATTGCTCGTAAATTTGCCACTTTTTCAGTAAAGAAGAAAGGGTATTGTTATTCCATGTATATAGTTCAGTGGCCTCAACTTATTTTAATCATTTAAACCGGTTCCTATACATTATAATGAATTTTAATAGATTTGGTTAATTTGGGTTAGTTTCACAGAGCCAAGATATATTTAATATTTACAAAGCATTCCATTGTCGTTATATATATGTACTTATATCGAAGAAATAGCAAGCAAAATCCTATTCTTTCTAAAAAAAAATCTGACACCTTGACGATTTTCGCTGATCCGACTATATATTTTACCTATTTGCCTTTGTATTTTACATTGCTTCGTATATATTTCCACCGAAGTCCAAATAAAATATTAAAATACAAATAAAATTAATGATTTTCACAAATCCGACTCTGTTCTGAACACTCTGCCTACACACGAACGACTGATTAAACTATAACGCTCCACATGCTGCCAACAATCTGCGGATTTTCGGCGGCTGGCTGAAAATATTTGTGGGAGTGGAGCTAAACTAGTCATGGGCGTAGACAGGGAGGGGCCAGGGGGGGCCATGGCCCCCCCTGGAAATTTAACCGACTCATGACTTTTGTGTAAAAAATGGGCGTGGCCCCCCAAAATTTTCCGCTCCAAGTGCCACTACTGCGGCCTTGTCTACGGTTCGCCCCCCCTGAGAAAAAATCCTGTCTACGCCCATGGCTACTAGTTTATGTATACTTTGGTTTTGGTACCTGTACCGTATTTAAAAAAAGAAAGTTGATGATGGCAGCTCAAAGACAAAACGTCGGTTTGAAAATCTGATAACACCACCTTGTAGAACAGAAAAAGTAGCAATGAGAATAAGAAATTTATTTTGCTATATCTATTCAAATAGAGTCATAAAAAAATAAAAATTAAATCGCGAATATTCGGTTTTATTTCAAAAATCTTCGGAAATATTCGGAATTTCTAAACTTGTAAGATGGCATTTTGATTAGCATCAAATTGCGCAGCTCTGCCTTTATTTAACTGACCTCGTATCTCTTCTAGTTTCCGAGATCCCAATGATGAGTCTCGAATTTGAGCCACCGTAGAAAAATACACATTTAACCCTCGCATTCGTTACGACACTCGCCTTAATAGCCGTTATTAGCTGAGATTTTTGTGCTACTGAAATCTTTGGATTACTCGGAGATGCTGTGTGTGACGGAAACTTGGTGTAGTAAGGAAGATATAATATCTCTACGTATTGAGGCCTATAGACTGAGGGATTTCGCAAGCAGATCATCACATAGAGGTGGTGTAGCCATTTGTGCCCGTGCAGATATTATAAGCACAGATAGAAAAATGCCATTATCTATTCTATGTTAGAGTATGCTTTGACTGAAATAATGTTTAACAGTACAAACACCGTAGCGTTTTGTGTGTATATAGCTCCTTCAGCAGATGTAAGTAGCTTTAAGAGTCATTTTGACCAAATTTTAGAGTTGCCTAACAAGAAAAAGAAACCATTATTTGTTTGTGGTGACTTCAATATAAATTTTGATCCTACAATAAGTCTGTAATGCCACTGATATCTTAAATAATCTAGATTGTTTCGGTTTGAATTCATGTATCTCACAATTTAGTAGGGTGCAAGGTCAATCAATATCAATAATTGACAACATTTTTACAAATTTTCATTGTCATGATGTAGTATAGTCAAAAGCGGTCTTATCATGCGGGTCCAAAAGTCACTTTTTCCTTAAATGTCATTCCTTTGACACATTTTACACGCAAAATCGGCCACGAATGAAGTTTTTACTGAAAATTGTGACCTTTGGGCCCGCACGTTAAGATCGCTTTTGACTATACCTGATAATATTGAAACATGGCTCTCTGATCACTACATGCAAATGGTTACTGTTGCATTTGAGGGAGTGCAACAAAACTAGGTCGTTGAATGTAAGAAATTTTAAGAATGAAGCAAAAGTTATAAGTTTTAAAAAGCTGATTGACCAGCAGACGTGGAACGAGGTCAAGTTGTGTAATAATGTTAATGAAAAATTTGTTAAATTTTTGGATATATTTAGTTCTGTGCTTGAGAAGGCATTAGAACTTTGAAAACCTTTAAATTTAAAAACAAAACTAACTCTTGGATTACTAATGAAATAATAAATGAAGGGAAATTCCTTAGAGAACTACACAAAATGTGTCAAAATTCAAATGATGTGAGTCTGCAAGCATTGTATGTGTGTAGACAAAAAGAACATAAGCAGAAAATTAAGGAAAGCAAATATAATTATATAATGAAAGCATTTATACTGACAGTCAAAATAAGGGTAGAGCCACGTGGCAAATTATGAGGGATGAGGTCAATATAAATGTAAGACAAACATGTCGTTCTGCATTCCATGATGAGGAGGGTAGGGTAATAGAGCCCTATAACATAGAAGCATGGAAATTAAACTCTTATTTTTTGGTTTCTGTTAAATTGTTGTCATCAAACGACAAGCAAAGTGACAATTTGAATGATCATAATATTGTATCGAATAGTGTCTCAATGTTTTTCGGACCGGTTGATTGTTATGAGATAGCTGTTGTTATAAAATCTGTTGTTATAAAGGACTCAGCGGAGATTGACGGGATTCCTTGTTCACTGCTCTCGGGAGTCAGTGATTCTATTGCGCCAATCGTTACATATCTAACAAATGAATTCTTCACTGAAGGAACTTCCAATCAAGTTTAAAAAACTCAAAAGTGGTTCCAATACATAAGCAAAACATTAAAGCCAGAATTGACAACTATAGGGCGGTTTCATTGCTTTCTGTTTTCTCAAAAATATTTGACCGTGCTTTTCGTGTGCGGCTTGTAACCTTCTTATCAAAGAATACAATTTTATTTCTTAATCAGTATGGCTTCCAAAAAGACAAGTTGACTCAGGATGCCATACTGTTATCTGTTAGTTCCATAATTCAGGGATTGGATGAAAATTTAGCAGTATGTATTTTGATTATACGAGAGTGTAATGAGATGGTTAGTCATTCACTACTTAAAAGCAAGCTTCTTGAATATGGCGTAAGGGGAAAGGCCTATGGTTGAATTTCATCATATCTGGACGAAAGGTGTCAGAAGGCTGTCTTGTGAGTGGGGAGCAGGGAGTTCTGTTCTCGTTTACAGAGAGTTGAAGTAGGTGTGCCACAGGGGAGTATTATGTGTCCCCTTCTTTTTCTTATCTTTATTAATTCTATTAGGGATAACAAGGTCAATAATGTACAGAGGCTTACTTTGTTTGCAGACGATATATCAGTTGCCATAGCTGCAGAGAGTGTTGAGGTCCTAAGCAATAGAGCTGGTAAGTGTGCATTTGATATGAAAACCTTTAGCAAATCTAACAAGCTTAAATTAAATTTAAATAAGACGGAGTCGTTGATAATCTCAACTATGGAGAATACCATTAGTTTATTAATAAGAAGGGGTGCTAACAGCATTTAACAAAATAATCACCACATGGAGTTGAACTTATGTAGAGAATAACGTCAATAAATTTACATATTCAAGTGAAATGCCGTATGAGTATTTTTGAGGGCTCCAGATATCCTACGAATTCCTCAGCACAAACTTATCCGTACTGTTAGGAGTAGTTATATAATACCCATAAGGCTTTATAATTTTTCGAAAGAATTTAAAGTGTTAAAAAATTTTAAATTGTTTCATATCAAGTTAAAAGTGCTACTGTTACGGTTTAGCTTTTACTATCTTGATTAATTTTTGTCAACTACATTACTCGATAATGATAACTTGTTTTAATTAGGGAGTGTGAGTAGTTGCCTGTGTATTGTCTGTTTTTATTGTCCTTTTGTTACTATTGTCTAAATGCAAGGAGCTATGTTCCTAGATTTTTTGTATATTTCAATTTATTGTTTTATGTCTTATCTTATACTTAGCTTTAGTTACAAATTTTGTATTAACGCACCGTTATGTAGACCGTAACAGTGAATAAATGAATAAATAAATAAATTAATTGATTAATTAAATGCTCGTTGCATAATATACTATTCAATACGTGTGTTGAAAAATATTTCAACATACGTATGATACGAGGAACTTTCTAGCTAAGTTTACTGTGCTTTTTTTCATTTTCATAGGTGGTCGTAGAAAATTATAAATTGCAACGCGTGCAAAAATCACTTTTCACACTCGTGGGACTTATGACCCTCGCCTATAGCTCATGTCCGCAAAATTGTCACAGTTGTGCTATTTTCAACGCTTGTTGCACAACATTCTATTGTATTGCTATAATTATCTTTCATTAAAAAGAACTATAGCAATCAACATTTTGTCCTTTTGTGTAACGTGTGTTACTAAATTTTGCAATTGGTTTGATATTTATTGTGGATAGTAAAGTTGTATATTTACAAGGATTTACCAAAAAATGTAAATTTTGAATCATAAAATACAATTCCTGAAAACATGCTTTTGACAAATGCATTTTTCTAAAAGTATGGAATAGTTATTTACCTAACAAGTGCAGAAAGTGACACTTTTCCGCACGAGGCGGCAGTTGCACGAACGACGCGAAGCGAAGTTCGGGCAAGTCGTCAAGGGCGGAAAAGACACTTTCCGCATGTGTTGGGTACAAAATTTTTTTATACGATCGATATACAGTCCGTCCACGGATTTTTATTCCATTTGCTTCTCGGTGACTCAATCCGTGGACACACTGTAGTTCTTAGTTAATTAGGTTTGAGGTAAATAATAATATATTGTAATTACAAAAATTATTGAGCTTCTTGAGTTTTTCACCTTATTGAGTGTTTTAGATAAGATATTCATTAATTTAACAAATCGTGCGAAAAAGTTACTTTTCAGTGCTAGTAGTTCTGAAAAGTAACTTTTCAGCACGATTTTTTTTTTATAGAATTATAAACAGTAAAACAGATAAATATTACAAAAAAATCTTTATTTTAGACTAGGAGAATAGAGAACTGAGAACAAATTAAACATATTATTAAAGTTAAACGTGTATTTCATAAATGCTTTATATAAAATTTTGTAGGTAACAAAAACAAATTAGCGATAAATAATAAAATTAAACGTGCAAATGGTATGTGTAGCATACTGTAGATTTATTGCAGATGTCATGATTTGAAGAACTTCGTTGGTTTTTACTTGAATTTGATGTGCGTTTGCTAATGTCTGACCTCCTTCAAATACACATTCTACCGAACGTTGTATTTGGAGCTGACTTTGAGTCAGCAACTGTGTATTACATTTTCCATTGTACTTTCTGACAAAACTGGATCCATGGGTATTCTCGAAGACGTTTTTAAGATATTCTCGGCAATTTTGATTTTATTCGTTAGGGAATCTTCAATATAGGATTCGGCTACATTGGATGACTTCTATCCTCCATGCTTTGTAATATTAGTGATATTGGTTCCAGAATTTGCCAACAAGGTTACTGAGGATCTTCGAAAAAAATGGCACGTGTACATTTCTGGATTTTTCAAGTTCAGGTACCCAGCAATGTTAGACGGTATTTTACCAATTTTTATTTTTTTTATGGCAGTGGCACACACACTAAAGGGAGACCCTATGGCGCTCGACGAGCGGTGTGTGTGAAGATGTTGATTGGCACGGCTCTTGAATATTTGTAAGTTGTAATTAGTGGGAAACAGATGTCCTGGAAGTGAGTTCCACAGTGATGCAGTGCGCCAGACAAAGGTGTTCTTGTAAAGCGATGTTCTAGGTGTTTCCAGTTGTACGACGAACTGGTGCGCTCTTGCCGTCTGTCGTGAGTGTCTGACAGGAGCTGCCAGGGGCGGGATGAGGCGGACCAAATCCTGGGAACATCTGCCTTGAAAGTATCTGTAAAACAGAGATATTTCGGCTACATGTCTGCGGTGTTCCA
Organism: Pissodes strobi; assembly: GCA_016904865.1. NCBI lineage: Eukaryota > Metazoa > Arthropoda > Insecta > Coleoptera > Curculionidae > Pissodes > Pissodes strobi. Next base: position 60,171 of record MU184361.1, on the reverse strand, counting down.
GACTATCTAGATTCCGGGTCAACTCCGGGTCGCCGACGAGACGCACAGCTCTCTTCTGAATGGAATCCAGGAGCTTCAGGGTGTGCTTTGGTGTGGCACCCCAGATGTGTCAGCAATATTCTAAGCACGGTCTTATTTGCGCTTTGTAGAGCAAGAGCAACTGCTGCGGTATATAGAGTTCTTTGTTGCGAAATAGCGCACCAAGCTTCTAGGAGGCTGATTTTGCGATGTTAGCAACGTGGTCATGCCAGGACATATTGCTATTGACCGAGACACCCAGCAATCCGATTGACGAGGATGAAGGAATGGTCGATCCTGCCATAATGATGTCAGGGCCCGCTGTGTTGCCCCTCTTGGTAAACGTGGCTGCTTGGGCCTTTGCTGCATTGAAATGGACCAAATTTAGGTCACCCCAAATTTGAACTTTCTCCAGATCTTGATTAATGATCCTGTCTGAGGTGATAAGTCTCAGTCGCTGGTAAGGGTTTTTCTGATCTAAAGTGGGAGACAAGGGTGCTGTCATCTGCTGCAAAACTGTAAACAGGATTATTCGTTTCGGTCAGCAGATCATTAATATAGATAAGGAACAGAGTTGGTGAAAGTATTGCGCCCTGAGGCACGCCTGCGTTGATGGTGAATGTGTCCGAGATGTGTCCATCGACTGCAACGTGCAGAGATCGGCTCTTAAGGAAACTGGCAAGCCAGCTGCAGAGAGAGGCTGGCAGTCCGAAGGACGGTAGTTTGTTGAGCAATCCGTCATGCCAAACTCTGTCGAATGCCTTTGAAATATCCAACGCAATCGCTCGAGACTCTCCGTAGTTCTCAACTGCCCTACTCCATATATGAGTGATATAGGCCAATATATCTCCTGTCGATCTCTCTTTGCGAAAGCCGTATTGATTATCGCTGATTATTTTGTGTTGTTCTCGAGGTACTTGATTACTACACGTTCCATGACTTTGGAGATTATTGGAAGCAAGGCAATTGGACGATAGTTTGAGGGCGTGGTTTTCTTGCCTTTTTTTGGAACAGGTTACACTCGAGCGACTTTCCAAGAAGATGGGTAAATTCCTTTTCCGAAAGACAGAGAAAAAAGTCTGGAAAAAACGGGTGTTAGTTCGTTGGCGCAGTTCTTTAACACGATGGCAGGTATTCTGTCCGGTCCTGATGCCTTTTGCGTATCTAGTTCTTTAAGGATTTTACGAATATCACGGTGATGAAATTTGACTTCTGCCATGGTAGTGTTGATGTTCGATATGGTGGGGAGAGTCTTGTCTTGGGGTACGTCTAAGGTAGAGTGCGAAGAAAACATTTTGGATAGCATGTTTGCTTTTTCCTTGGCTGTGGTCGCCGCCGTGAGGCCACGTTCGTCTGTCAAAGATAGAAGAGACGTTTCTGTAAAGTTTTTACTTACTGCCTTTGCTACCGACCAGAAATTCCTGGAGCCACTGGGGCATTGCAAAAGTTTATTCCTGATCCTTTGATTGTGTTTGTCCTTAGTTTTGTTGATAACACGCTTGCATTCGTTTCTTGTGTCGACAAAATAATTGCGATTTTCAGCGTTCTGATTTTGCTGCCAGTACTTGTACTTGTACTTGTTGCTGTTTCCTACCCATAGCTCTTTCGCATCTTCTGTCGAACCAGGGCTTTCCTTTTGATAGTAACGATAGAATTTGGGATGTATGCTTCCATTCCTGAGGAGATTACTTGCGTGATCTTTTTGCAGCAGACTGACGGGTCGTCAGCGCCAAAGCAGACGTCGAGCCAAGGAAAATCTAGGTAGAACTCCCTTAGATCGTCCCAGTTTGTAGAATTGTAATGCCAGATTTTGCGAGGCAATGGTGGATCCTTCTGTATAAGTGGCAATTCACAAACCGTTGTAATAAGTTTGTGGTCGGAAGTACCTAATGTACTGGTCGGGATTGGTGGTTAGAAAAAGATCTAGGAGGGCGGCGAATTCGCCCCTCTCTGAGATTCGAGTTGGTTCGTCTACAATTTGAGTAAGCCCGCAGCTGATGGCCTCTCTACCTTCGTTGTCGGTCTTGTTGTGATGTTTGAGCCAGTTGGTGTTGTGGGCATTGAAGTCTCCCAGAACGATTATATCTGAACTGGGGTAATCAACCTGTATTGAGTCAAAAGTAGTAGCTAGTGTTGAAAAAAAGCTTTGGTAGGCTCTATCGCTCGGAGGGCGATAGAGACAACTAATAAACTCCCTTGGCGGTGAACTTGAGCCACATAATGTCAAGGTTGTTCGGTTCGAGTGTTTCCTCGCGGTGACATGAAAGGTCGCTTCGGAGAAAAAGGCATATTCCGAAGTTATGTCGAAATCGGGTATGTAAGTCGTAACCAGGATAGGGGTAGTTCACTATTGTTGTTGTAGATCATACTTGTGTTTCTGTAAGGGCTAGTATGTGTGGTCTATTTGATTGTAGATGTTGGTGTACCGAATTTATGTTTGTATTTATGCCTCTTATGTTGCAGAAATCAATTCTAAATTGGTTCGGTATCTTTGCTGTCTGTGAAATGCGGAATGAAGGGCTCCCGGGGCCACCAAGCGCCCGGAGAGCCGAATGGCCGGGGAGTTTAGCTCCGGAATATTTTGATCCTGGAAACAACACCATGTCCATATTATTATATTCCTACTGTGGAACCCGGAACCACCAGCGCGGAAGCGGAACGTGATTCGGTAAAACCATTTAGCGCTTCCCAGTTCAGGTGGGGTGGTCTTTCACCGGACGATGCGAGTAGGCGTATGCATCTACCACCTAGGGCCGCTTCCACTGGATGCATCGGCCTCAGACTCATTCCTTTGATGTATTGATACCAACGCCTTGATTAGTGCATTTTCCGTTCCTATAAAATAGGAAAATGCGTTTGTTTGTGGCGTTCACAGGTCGTGCAGCCACGTTCTTTCTGTACAGTTTTATGTAGCTAGGTTTGTTCTTATCTGGATCACAAACTACAAATTTTCTCGATCTATTGGTTTTGGTAGATGTCTTTTTTACCTGCAATGTCTTCGGTCGTCATCTTCATCAACTCCTCACGTCGACAAGCACCTGCTATACCAAAAATTGTAGTTATTTTCGTTATCAGATAGACGTTGTCTGGGGCATTAAAAATAAAATTTTCTATATTTTGTTGTTCCAAAATTTTGGATTTTGTTGGTTTGTAGTTATCGTTGACTTCGTTGAAATAGGACGTGAGTTTATGATATTTGCTTATATCAACGTCCTTCTAAAGTTTTATGATTAATTTTAGCATTGCATATTTCGACCATAGCGTTGATAGGGCATATGTACAGGGTGTCCCATTTTCGATGATATTACGGGGTATCTCACTTACGAGTAAAGATAGAGAGTTGCGGTTTGCGCAATACTTTGCTACTTTTTTGTGAAAAGAATGATGGTATAAACAAAATTTTCATGGCCCGCTTCGTTTCTGAGATACAGGGCGAAATTGAAAATAATGCATTTTGGGACCCCCCTCGTATCTCCGTTATCCTTTAACATATCGCAAAGCTAAAAATTGCTCTTATACAGTTTTTGACGTAGAATCCAGTGGCGTGATCATATTTTTGCTGTGTGCTGTCAATTTTTAGCTATAAATCAAACTTATGTTATTTTAAATGGAACACCCTGTATATTTTTCTTTCGTTTGATTGGAAATGTTATAAGCTTTATAAAAATATATAATACATTATATGTATTTTAAATATTAAGCCTAAAATTCATAATTTCACAAAATTTGTCTCGATACGACACTCTTGTATTTTTTTAATGTAACACCCTGTATATTTTTCTTTCGTTTGAATGGAAATTTTATAAGTTTTATAAAAATATATAATAGATGATATGTATTTTAAATAATAAGCCTAAAATTCATAATTTCACAAAATGTGTCTCTATACGACACTCTTGATGAGTATAGTATAAGCATTGTCTTTTAAACAACGGTATAAGTATTAGCAGGCAGAGACTATTAAGAACAATGGACAATGGAATGGTAATTTTTTATTGGCAAGACCTTTCAGTGGCAAATTTTATGTTTTCTGTGTAATATTGTATTTTTTACGATGGCTCCAAATGAAAATTATCAATATTTTGAAAAATATGACATGTTAGTCTGCTTTATACAGACAATGAAAACTTTCGGGAAGCTTCTCAGTTTCAATAAGTTTGTTTGAATATTTATTTACCTTTTGACTTATTTGGGTTTATTTTTTTAAGTATAATTTTTATTTATAGATATCCCGAAAGAAGGCATCCTGATCTTTTAATGATTTCCGGAATAATGAAAACAATTGGTAGAACAAGGAACGTTGCCTCCGCCCTTACCGCGATTTTCCTTATTATACGTTTTTGGAAGGGGCCCGATAAATGTTCCATGTTCTCTTTATTCCTGAAAACATTAAATGACCAGGTTGTCTGCTTTAAGAATATCCATAAATTAAAATGATACTTAAATAAAAAATAAACCCAAATAAATCAAAAGGTAAATAAATATTCAAACAAACATATTGAATACTAGTTGAGAAGCATCAAGGCAGTTTTCATTGCTCTGTATAAAGTAGACTAACATGTCATATTTTTCAAACTATTCATAATTTTCGTTTTCAATAATCGTAAAAAATACAATATTACACAGAAAATATAAATTTTCCCACTGACAGGTCTTGTCAATAAAAAAATGATCATTCCATTGCTCTGATAATCTCTCTCTACTAATACTGATAACGTTGTTTAAAAGATAATGCTTATACTATACTCATCAAGAGTGTCGTATAGAGATACATTTTGTGAAATTATGAATTTTAGGTTTATTATTTAAAATACATATCATGTATTATGTATTTTTAAAAAGCCTATAAAATTTCCATTCAAACGAAAGAAAAATATACAGGGTGTTCCATTTAAAAAACATAAGTTTGATTTATAGCTTAAAATTGACAGCTCACAGCAAAAATCTGACTACGCCACTGGGTTCTACGTAAGAAAGTATATAAGAGCAAGTTTTTAGCTTTGCGATATGTTAAAGGATAACGGAGATACAAGGGGGGTCCCAAAATGCATTATTTTCAATTTCGCCCTGTATCTTGTTGTCTTTCGAGCAATCGCAGGTAAATTAATTAATAACCTGACAACCATCCAGCCATCCGGCATTATTTTAAAAGCAATTGCGAGCGGTTAGTGCTCGATTTTAGTTGCCCTCTTAGACTTATGCTAATAAATTCATTGACAATGAATATATAATCAAATTAGATATAATAGGTGTGGTTAGGTATCCCATGGTTTATACCTGTTACTTAAAAAAAAGAACCTGAAAATATGGAAAAATAAACATAGAATCTTCTCTAGAACTTCCATTCTTCTAGAAAGAAATAAACAATATTTCGTGAGCGATTAACTAATGTATCCAGTCCAGTTTTAAATACCACAAACATGAATTCCCTCCTTATTATTTTATTTATTGAATGCGTCATATTCTCCAAATGCTTGAATTTGTTTTCCAACACGGCCTTATATATTTTTCAGGCTATTTACTCATCAACCCCAATTTGCGTAGGTAAGTGTATAATATCCTTGTATAGCAAATATAGGTGGAAAGGTTGATGTCAAGTATCCAATTACCTATATTTTCTTTGCTAATTATATAAACACATCAAATTACATCCCAATATAACATTGTTTCGACCTGAGTGATTAATAAAACCCAATGGTGCTTCTGAAAGTTTTTTTAAACATAACAATTCCTTAAGCAAGCTTTTTTCACTACCCTTGTTTGCCTAATTAAATTAATTTGATGTTTGTTTTAGATTGTTCCATTCATAAATATGTTTTTGTCATACGCTCCCAAAAATAGCTATTTTAGGACTCATTTGAGTCCGTAAAATGCTTCTTTTTAGGCCTAGTCCCTAAAAGTCGTCATGGCAACCTTTACGGACTATTCCAAAATTCCTGAATATGTCTAAATGTCAAAAATTTCGAATGACATGACAAAATTGTCAAATAGTTGCTACGATATCAAATTCTAAGCTAACTTTGTCGTACATTATGATTTCAAAAATTATGGTAAATTTGCAAATTTAGGCGTTGTGAAGAATTGCAAAAAGCGTATAAATAAAAATTAAATTTCGGGAGCGTATGACAAAAAATAGTGTTTGTCACACGTACCTAAATGAAGTTTTTCAGGACTCATCTGCTATTCCGGACTCGGCTAATGCCTCGTCCGGAAACAGCAATGATTCGTCCTGAAAAACTCCATTTTAGGTACTTGTAACAAAAATAACTAATTGTAAATCCGTCATTACTCGACTGTGTAGGCGGCAGTGAAGTTTCGTTTTTCCTCCGCCGGAGCTTTACTTTTCACTTTTCCGCCGGCGGAGGTAAAAGTGTTATCATAGCAATATAGATACAATACAAACAAACATCAAAATAAGCGTCACCGACACCGACCGGTCTAAGCCGCCTTGCGAACCCACTTATCTTTAATAATAATAATTATTACAATTAAAAAAAGACTTTTTGCATTAATTTGTCAACATTTGAAGAAAAAACAGCATATTTTATTTGGAGGAAAAGTTACTTTTCCTCCATATAAAATAATATACTATTTCTTGAGCGTCTTACATTTTGATTAAATAATTTTTACCATCTATTGCCATCCCAAGAAGCATTTTTTTCTTCAAACGTCAATAAATCCTCCGCCGGAGCTTTACTTTTCACTTTTCCGCCGGCGGAGGTAAAAGTGCTACCATAGCAACATAGATATAAACAAACAACAAAGCAAGCGTCAACAACTCAAGAATTATTAAACTAAAATTTGTATTTATCACTCAGTTTGTGCACTGCATTTCTAAAAATCAATAATTTAGGAACAAATTGGTTATTAACTTAATCGAACTTACTCAATAGCTGCTTATCAATACGGAATTCAAACGCAATCGGAGACGCAATTTTAAAAAAATAATTATTGTAGACAGTGTCCACTGACAGCTTTATGTTACATTCCTATAGCAACGACCTGTGCCTATTCACCGATACCGGTCTAAGCCGCCTTGCAAACCAACTTATCTTTGATAATAATTATTATTATTACTATTAAAAAGAGATATTTTTGAATTAATTTGTCGACATTTGAAGAAAAAACAGCATATTTTATGTGGAGGAAAAGTTACTTTTCATGGCTTGCTCTCTATTACCAGCCTCACTCCGTTCGGCTGTTAAACACGAGCGCGCCATGAAAAGTATCACTTTTCCTCCATATAAAATAATATACTATTACTTCCGTAAAAAGACAAGTTTGTCGAGTTATAGGAAATTATTTTAATTCTTGCTGGATATTATCAGGAAAATATCTGTAGCAGCAATTACCCTCTAGGCTATTTGCTGATAGGAGAGGACGTCAAGACGAAACAATGACTCTAAAAGTCTTCACTACCTTATTGCAGTATGCGTTAAAGAGAAGAAATTGGTATAAAATGGGTATCAATATCGATCGAGAGATCTTAAACTCTTAAGATTGCGGACGATATAGCTATCACTGCTAATAGGCGAGCCCAAGCACAAACCATTCTTGCAATCCCTCCATGCTGCTCCTGTTGGTCAGGGTGTGTGTTTGGTCAACTCAAGGATGTTTTTAAGTCAGATATTCTGGTATGTCATAGAAGTAAAGTCTACAATGCCTAGGCAGGGCTGATCTATGCGACAGCTAATTTGCCACTTAGCAAGAAATCCACGAACAAATTTGCGCATAGATCCACGGATCAGAATTTTAAATAAAGCTTGTCACGTATTGTCAAATAAAAGTACAATATTAAATTTGGTCGCAAGCATGATATCTTTAATAGGCCAAATAGTGAAAGTCACCACCTAAATATTCCCATCATCAACCATAACAACTGTTTGTTTAATACCAAGAATTTTAATAATTATATATCTATAAATACTTACATATAAATATACTAAGCTTACGAAAAGTAAGATGAAAAAATAGGTGTGTATTTAAATGCATCGCATATTTTGCAACTAAAAAAAGCAAATAATAAAAAGAGCGTACTATTAATTTATTCGGTGTTGTACCTTCAACATGCAGTGTTGCGGCTTCTACTAAAAAGTAGAAGCAACTGTAAAATTTTAAATGGAACACCCTGTATATTATTGCAAGTTTGGATTTTGCGGAGAACTCTAGACATATTTCATGAATAATGTTAAATTTAACCGGAATTTCTTAACCTCTGGTTAAATAAAAAATTTGTGTCAAACGATCGCTTATGAAAAACCAAGATCATAAAATACCTAGGCATTTTACAATCCGACTAGCCAGATAGGAAAATAATGAATGTTAAACGAGAATTTGACAATTTGGCGGCCATTCGTAAAATGTCTAAACATTTTGGCTACGACATATGCACTTAAAACAGTAAGTAAAGTTAGTACTTTACGCATAGCCGTGGGAAAAACACTTTTAATATCATAATTATTAATAAAAGCCACTTTTTATAATCACTTGCTATTTAAGACTTTATATCATCTTTTCCATTGTCCCCTTGACGCTGTGTTTTTTCTTAATTTTACGTTTTTGTTTGAAACTTTTCATTTAAAACTTTCAAGAACAATTGAATTGCCGAAAAGACCTTAATATCTGGACAACAACACTGTCATGAGATAAATATCGGAGAGAACCAGCATCTCTTTTTTACCATGACAAAGAGGGATCTAGGTGTTAATAAGTTATTTTCCTATAACCTAGAACCTAATTCTATAGCAAGGTCCAAGTTTCTAATTTAGAGTTTGCGTAAAAACAATTTTGTTGTATTCCGATGACAATAGTCCAAAATATCGTAAATGCTGTCACCACATACAAGGACTTTCTTTAGAAAGCTTCAAGAGCCTTCCTCAAATTTTTTGACGATGACGGGATAGATAGATAGATGATGAAGATTCGTCAGATGTCACTCGAGCTGTAGAACACATACTAATATCGCTCTTTAAATGTGTTAGCATTTTTGCAGTTTTTTGATTTGACAATTTCGTATGTTGTGTGCAAATATTTGCTAAAGTGGTAGTGCCTATTTATGCGAAGTAACGTCTCAGTCGGTGCTCAAAGTAAGGTATTTTGTGACTTCGAACTATTGCCTGTTTACTATCTGTCAAAATAGTATTGTCAAGTGTCGATCTGAGGAAAATTAGGTCTGCGATTACAAGTACGTTTAATGACAAGTTTCTCGGAGATATTGCAGATAAAGTTGCCGCAATGGTCGAGCGGTAGTTTGTGGAGCGGTTTGAGGAACACAAAAATCTTATAAGTTCTCTAGAGAACAGGGTAACTAGATTGCGAAACCAGAATGAACAATAATTGAATAGGATTGGATTTGGCCAAGTTTCGGCTTGGCTTCTTGATAGTGCCGTATGAAAATTCACAAGTAAATGTGTATGGGTGTTAAAGGGTATTATATAAGGCGAGGTGATATTGTGCAGAGAATTTCGGATTTGGGTCCCTGGGCGAGATTGATTGATTCTCTGATTGTCACGGTGTAAGTGAACGTTAAAGTAATGTAAGTTGACTTGACTTATATTTAAATATAAACTTTAACATTGGTATGTTAAGTAATTTAAACACACTTATAATGAATTTATAAATTTAATTTACCCTTGTTTTTCATGCAATTTGAACAAGGTAAAACACATTAATAAAATTAATGTGTTATAGGTAAAGTCTAGAGAGTATTCAGTGATGATATTTACTGCACCTATTTTGCAAAATTGCAAATCAGTGCTTACATAATTTTTTTTTAGTTTTTTTGCATGCCATATTTTAAAATATTGTTAACATTCTATTCAAATAGTTAACATTTTCATTTATAGTGTTGTTGTTACTTTTTACTTTTGAAAACGGAAGTGAGTTGCATAGACTATTTTTTTCTACAAGCAGTTATAATAATTATTAAAAATAAATACTTACATTTTTAAAATTTACTATGTTAGTAATAACTGTGTCATGGTCATGACAATCTTTGAGATTAACTCAGTATTGCTATGATGTCTAATTTGTTTTGCTATCTCTATCTTTATGAATCTCATTAAGCTATTATGAAACTAGTATTCTAATATACTATTTCTTGGCTTTGAGAAAACATTATCTATTTGGGGCGTACCAACTGAATTAGCCAATAATTTTAGAATTGGCTTATTGCCATCCATTGGGGCCAGTTTTGTGCAAATGCATTTACTGTTTTTGATTTATTGAAATTAAGACGATTTGAGAAGCATCATTATATTAAGTTTGCATATGTTTTTATTGTACTATGCAGCTCGGTCTTATTAATAAGATTCATAAGACTATAGCAATTTTGCATTTGTCTGTGCAATTGATGAGAAGAAATATTTGAAATTGATAGCAATGGTTTTTTCCTTTGCTACTTAATGCCCATTGAATTTAAATTATTTTATTGTGAAGTACTAAAACGCGAACCCTACTAAGTAAATATCACCCTGCCTCTAAGTTTGAACTTGTACTTGAAAAATATTATGTAAATATTCAAGACAAATTATAAACAACACGAGTGATCAATGCAAGCGATTATTAACCTTAAACGTGCAACGGTCAGCAAATTTTATTATATAAATACCCAAGCGAACCATGCATCAGTTCGAAAAACTATGTTTCTCACCCAAAACCTGTTCAGCCCACATGTGCATAGAGTTCGGGGGTTCTAACCTGTAGCGTAATTCCTTAGCTAAAACCCGAGTTTCGCAGCACACGCGTGCGCGAACTTGGGTTTACCCACCTAAAGTAGTAAAACCGAATCTACGATAAATTTTTCGAAGTTCTTGAAAGAAAAATTCAAAGTAAAATTTGTCAAAGGGTTAAAGCGTTTAAACTCTGACTGAAATTAAGCAGAGCTGACCATAAATAACGTAACTCTTAAAAAACTATAAAAGTCAGTGACCAAGACTTATAAACAAGTATACCTCAACCGAAAAGACATGCGTACCTTAGCAATCGGGTACAGTGTAAATTTATTAAGTCTGTGACCAATAGGCATTGTTCTTGCTATTAACCGAAGTGTTTTCTTTATCGCCTCTTCTCATCTGATGTAGATCGATCCCAAATTTGAGCTACATAATGCACGCCAACCAAGGCGTGGCGGTACGAAATACACTTCGCAAGTCTTCATAAAGTAGTTAGTAGACTATACCTTCAATTTAAGACATGGCGCTACCGTTATCATGTAGCGCGCATTAAGTTTTTTAAGCAACAATATGATTCCTATAATTAGAATATTTTAGACTATAAAATAGAACAAGATGTACAAATATTAGTTATCTTATGTAATCTTTATTCTTTATAAGGTTCAGATATATAATTAATATAAATATATACAGGGTGAAACAAATTCGCTTCTCACTATTGGGATCTTGTAAA
>MU184361.1:0-29873 GCA_016904865.1 Pissodes strobi | reverse complement strand
TAACATCTGTTCAAAAACCATTTTTGAACACGTCTTCAAATCTAACGATTTAATTTTGTACAATTTAATATTCCACGCCACTGTCCTCGCATTCCAAACAAATTAAAATCCATGCGATACTACTAGCGCCATCTGTTGTAACCACGGTTACTCATCTGAAATTGGCCGCATAACCTACGCTATCTGACCAATCATAGCGCTTCCCGCTATACCCCGGCGACCGAATCGACCAATCACTGTCTCTTAACGGAAGTAATCAAGTTAGCTCCTAAGTTCATGATCTTTAAGAATCGATTTTAATAAAAACTAGTTAACGTATTTCGACCGGACTTGTGTTAAAATTCATAAGGTTAATTTAGACAATCCCTGACGTAAAGGTTTACATAACTTCTCCGTATTTACATTATTCGCCCTTTCTATTTCCGGCGGATGTATATCATCCCGCCAGAAGGGGCGTTAACAACTTCTTTAAGTTGATCTAGTTCCCACGTTCTAGTATTCAGTATTGAGTACAAAGTAGTCTCTTGTACCTCGACCATGTAAGTCGCAAAAAGCGCACCCCCCGTTTCGAGCCGGCTGGCGCTGAGGCGCCATGCCGGCAAGTTTTCACGTTTTGAGACCTCATAATCTCTCTAGTTCTTTACTCAAGTGACATAGTGATATCCCAGCATAATCATATTTATGTCAAGCCTACAATAAAGTATTTATTGGCAAACATACTGCCGTTATTCTGACGAGTCTCACGCCGAGCAATGGCGTCCCAATTGGTCTCATCCATGGGAGTTCTCTAAATCGAGCCCTGTCTCAACCCACACTCAATCGAGCATAGTCTCGGAATCTCAAGTAAGTAAACGCACATGTTTACAATCACCTTCTCTCATAGGCTGTACCATGCGTTGTACAGTCCCCATTAGGCCTCGTCCATGGGGTTATCAAATTAGAGTCTTGTCTCTAACCACTATTTCACAAATCGCAGTACCGTGCTGTGCTTGCGTCTCCATTAGGCCTTGTCCATGGGGTTATCAGTATTCGAGTTTCATCTCGAATCTCACACGTTCACATTCACATTCTCTCAAAGGCTGTGCCACGCGCTGCACAGTCCCCAATGGTATTTTCCATGGGTTTTTCAACATTCTATATCATGAGTGTACCACTGGGTTGCTACACTCTTGCCTTATTCTAATATAAGGATTACTCTGCAGTGTGCATACCTACTCATGCCTTATTCTCATATAAGGATTAAACGGCAATAGTCTGCCACTTTACTCAAGTTATCACAAGGCTGTATTCCCTACGCGGCCTCAGCTTACTTATGCTACCAGTATAGCATATTTACTAATCATTCATGCGTGTATCAATAAGCCGCATTCACAAGGCATTCATGTCATGCCAATATGCACTAACTGCATACCAGTGAAACCACTACATTCCAGTCAATCTTGTTTGCAAGAAATTGAACTACATTGTAAATAGAAGCTAGCCATAGATCTAGCTAGTGTTTTTCAAAGTGACTTTCCCCCAGTGTTAGAAGATAACCTCCTGAACATTGAACGTTTCTCGTCAATGGTGTTCATAGTATACATATTAGCTTTTAGGTGGACTTTAAGGTAATATCAATCCTGTTATTGTTGCTTGTATATTGTTGTATTTTATATCAAGCTAAATCAGCTAACATAGGTGATAAGTAGCTGTTCCGCAGGAACTCATAACAGACATTTAACTGTACATAGCTTCACGGTTATGTTTATAACCATATATTAGTGTAGTATTACAACTGTTTACGCAATGCTTTAGTTTTTAAGAGTATTATTTATGTCATATTTTTCAAGGTCGAAATTTGCCTCGACTGATATTGTTCATATCGTAGCACTGACTACGTACAATAATTCACTGTTTATATTTTGTGTATTTATGAGCTTCTAGTTATTTTCAAGTAAAGTAACTTATTAAAATATTCATATAATGCTAAAGATTTTTCTTTTATTTACAAAATGACTTTAGAACTAGCCCTATGGTAAAATTTCAGTGCCTAAGAGCACATCTCTTTTTGTTCAGAAAATCGACCAAGATCGACTCTGAAACAACATCATACTAAAAAATAGATAACAGCTAGAACAAGTTTTTACATTCACGATATTATTTTAAGCTATAAAATCTGTGTCCAAGTAACATTTCTCTTACTTTTTGTTTGAAGACTGGAGTGCTTTTTATTGTTTTCAGTTTAATGATTATATATTTTTAGAGGTAAAACTGACGCTGTTCGCCACTAATTCTAAGTTATGTTGTGGCTAGAGGGATTAGAGGTGTGCCGTAAATTATAATTGATCGCTCTATCAGAAAAACTTGTATATAAATGTGGATTTTTTCTAACATGTAACAAACAAGAAAGAATATACATTGAAATAACGGTTAGGATTTGTAATTCCTTGAATAGGTCTCTACACGAATGCAATAGAGGCATAAAAAGCATTGTTCTTATGATACGCTTCTGAAGAATCAGAACACTGTCAATCTGTGGTGAGCCACCCCAACATGTAATGCAGTAATTCATTCTTGAATAAATGTGTGGTTAGTAGTATGTTTTAAGAATATCAATGGAAACGAAGTTTCTGAGGTTAAACAAAACATAATTTTTTGATTCTAGATTATTGCAGATGCACTCGATGTGAGTCACTCATCTAAGCTGAGCATCCAGGTGTAACCCCAAAGATTTTGTCACTGGTTTTTGGTGTATAGTTGTTCGATTGGCGTAAAAACACAGGCTACTATCAATTATGCTCGACGTAAACCAGACCATGTCCGTTTTGGACACATTCAAAAATAAAAAGTTCCGTTTACAGTAGTCACTCATTGCCTCCACGCAAATACTCCCGTTGGCAGAAAGGTCCTTATCATTTTTGGCGGATATTTACAAGATCAATCGACTTACCTGTAAGGAAGATCGATCGGAATTAACCGAGCATCTCCGCCGTCCTTCATTACACTTTGTAGTATACAATTTTATTCCAACCGGTACGAGTTTTAAAGAAGTTATCAAAACACATGATGATTCAGCCGTCCCAGGCCCCGTCGCTCGAGCTCGTCACCCTGTTGCGTCATTACAATTTTGGTTCCTATGAGATTTTTAATTACATTGCATTTGGGGTGATAGGGAGAAGGTAAAGACTGGGTGGGTTTGTAATGAAGGACGGCGGAGATGCTCGGGTAATTCCGATCGATCTTCTGTACAGGTAAGTCGATTGATCTTGTAATTATCCTTCGCATCTCCGCCGTTCTTCTTACACTTGGTAGCTGTTTAAAGTATTTGCTATGTAATCTACATTAACTAAAAATTGGGATTTTCTGTGGTCTTAGATTTGCAAGACCCTTTTTATAAACTAAATTCCAAATTTATAGACGTTAGATTTAATAGTATACATATGTAGGTACACATGTTTAACGCCTAACTGGTATTAATTTATTTGTTAACTTATTGAGTTATGAGTTGGTAAGTAAGTTATAATTATAACTTAATAATTATATGATTCCTTAGAAATTATGGTTCAATAAACAAGATGCAAATTCAGTGGGATTACCCGCGATAGGTTTGTTATAGAATTTTGAGAATACTTTTAATTTTTCTGTCCAGCCAGCTGTCTTCTGAGTGGTTTGTAATGTAACTTCCATTCTTGAGCTGCTGAAGTTGCCACGTGTCGCGTGCTGCGTGCCCCAAAGATTTCCGTGTTATACGGCTGTCTTTTAGTATTGACTTGACTCATCTGGTAATGGTTTGACTGCTTTGATAGGGCTTTTTGTGAGTGAGTATTAAATTTTCTTGGGTTTTGTTATATATGGTATCGATTGCATCTGCAAAGGCAACGATCTATTAGCATATTTACCGTATCTATGAATGCTGTAATTTCTGTTTTTGAACAAAAAAATAGGTATGTTCACTACCTGCAACTGCAACTGCAGACAGTGGAGGGCACGATCGATTGTATCTGCTAATACAACGACCTATTCACCTTTTATTGACTGGTAGCACCCTTTTTTCCTTTTGTGCGTTCTATGTGAGTCTCTAATAGTGTGGCTAGACATAGTTCAGGTTGATTAATAAAATAAGGTAATATATATATTTTTTTTAATATCCAAATTAGAGAAAGTGCAGATTTGTGTGAGTTCATGGTAAAGCAGGATGATCCCGAAGACAATTGAATGTTTAGGATCTCAAGAATAAGTTTACGGTTATTGTTATATATTTGTTGGTGCTTACAAAACCAGAAATTCCCACATTTATTGTAAATATTTCAGTATTATTTAAGGGTGCTATCTGTTAATGAAGAAATAATCAGTTTTATCGCTTCATTAGATACGCTTTGTTGTAGAAAAGTCCTCTGTTTCCATAGAATTACGCCTAGATTCTAGATCAGCTTCCTTATTGTCTTTTGATTTATGAAGCGTAAATATAGATGTTTTTGCATTCACACCATTTCGAAATAGCTTTTGTTATACTATCTAATTTATTGAATCGTACACTGCCCATTTTGTTTATGCACGATATGGCCGTTGCATTATCAATTTAGAGAATAGGGTTTTTTTTTGCAAAGCATTTTAAGCCGAAAAAGGCTGCTTTAAGTTCTAGGATGTTTATGTGAACGGCACAGTCTTTTCCGTTCCAAAAAACACTTGTGATTTTTCCCATTGCAGAAAATGCCCCACTCGGTTCGTGAGTCATCTGAAAATATTTCTTTTTATTTATTATATATTTATCTTGATAAAACTTTGAACAGAGATCATTAAGTTTTTTAACCATCAATTCAAATCTTCTTCCATAGTGAAAGTTACCTTAATCTTTGAGTCATATTTCCTATTGTTTAATTTTAATGCTAATATTTTTTGCCTCTAAAGATTTTATGTGTAACCAGCCGTACCGTACAGCTGGCCAAGCAGCAACTAGTTTTCGAACGAGTTGTGCAAATAATCTGATTTTAGAGTTATTCATTTTTCTAATGTTTTGTATGTCTTTATAAATTATTTCCCTTTTCTCTTGAGTGAAGGCTATTGTCATGTTAGTTGTATTATAAATAAACCCTAAAAATGAGCATTGTTGCGCGGGAATAACTAGGCTTTTTTCGGAATTAATTATTAATCCTAAATCTTGTAATGCTTGTGTAATTTTATTTATACTTTTAAGCAATTCTCTTTTGAATTACCAATAACTAGCCAATCGTCTAAATAGAATACAGTTTTTAAACCATTTAATTTTACATATCTTACAACCAGAGCTATTTAAGATCATTTAAAAAATGATTTAAATCAAAGAACAAAGATACTTTTCATTTGGACAAACGATTTAAATTGAAGATCGTTTTGTATATAAAGAAAGATTTAAATAATAAATCTTTTATATATTCAAATCTTTTTTACATTTTAAATCATTTTAGGAAATATTTAATATTTTCAAAAGATTTAAATATTTTTTTAAATCTAAATATTTTGAAAAGATTTAAATATTTCCTAAAATGATCTGAAATGTCAAAAATATTGAAATCATTTGGTTGGTTATCCACAACGAATTGGTGTCGTTAGTTATGTGCCATTAAAAACCTCTTAGAGCGTAATCAAAATGTTATGTATATAAATTAAGTGAAAAAAAAAAGGCAAAAGTGTGACGTCACCCAATCTAAATTTTAAAAAACAATACAATCTTAAATAGGTACGTCCATAGAAAATCTAAATTAAAATGTCATTTAAACCTTGTTTTTTTTAATGGAATTTTTGACACATTGTTGAATGTTTAAAAGCCGTTAGCATTCACATAATTGGTAACTTTGCACTCCTTATTATGTTAGCCGATTATATTAATTAAAATGAAAACACTAACAACATCAAACATTCAAAATAGCTCATTATGTGCATGCTAGCAGCTTTTAAATATTTGACAATGTGTCAAAAATTCCATTAAAAAACCAGCTTGAATTTTTTTTTTGACAATTACTTTTTGATAAAATCAACTTGAAATTTTACAAAATCCTATTATTTCAATTATCTTTTTTTTATTTTTTATTTGAATTTTTCCTAGAAATATTTTTCTGACGGGAAAATCTATTTTACTTTTTAGCTAGGTTTTTTGTTTGCTTTTTTCAGAGTGATTACTTCGTAAGGGGTTTGTTTATGACGCAGAAACTTTCATCGAAATTATCGGGAATATATATTTTTAAGAAATCAATAATACAAAAGTTTCCCATATAGCCAATATATATTTAAAAAAGAAAATGAAGTAACACGCATTAAAATTTTCATTATAAAATACAAAATAAACATAGAACTAAAACACTCAGGCAGGCTCCCTACAATAGTTTTACTGACCGAGCATTGGCTTAAGGATGACGAAATTCCTTTTTTCTCAATTAGACAATTATAAAACTGGGAACTCTACCTGTAGGTCTAGTTTTATTGGGGGGTGGCACTGCTTAAGGATGACGAAATTCCTTTTTTCTCAATTAGACAATTATAAAACTGGGAACTCTACCTGTAGGTCTAGTTTTATTGGGGGTGGCACTGCCATACTTCTTAATACTGAATTTAGTGACGAATTTATGCCAATTTTAGCCATTAATGAAGAAAAATGTGTGGAAATGTGTTGTATTTTTATAAGATCTATAACTTATATGTTTTATGTGTTTATAGAAGTCCTTGCGGATGTTTTGACACATTTATGCAATTCCTGGAGTCGGCAGTACAAAAATTAGATCTTTATGCAAACATTGTCATTGCAGGAGATTTTAATGTCTTATAAGTCAAAGAGAGGCATGCACCCTAGAAGATTTTTTGGAGAGCTTTGGTTTAAAAACATTAATAACTTTCAATACTAGAGGTGAAAACTGTTTGGACAATGTTTGTGTAAATTTCGAAATATCTAAAATAAAAAGTTTGGATTTTGGTTTATTTGATCACTTGGATCAGATTCTGTCTTATGATGTGGAAACTTTAATATGCGTAGAACAAACCACACAGGCTGTAAGTAACTCTGTCTTTAGGCCAATTACACAGCAAGGTCTGCATAAGTTTTGTAATACTATTGAGCGTCGAGAGTGGCACTTCATTGATCAGGCTGACATATTGGTTGACCGGAAGTTTGCCATGTTCCAGGATGTCCTGCTTGGGGCTTTCTTGCGGTCTTTTCCGGAGAGGACATACCTGAAACGTGAATCAACTCCTGATCCTTTGTGCTGGTTCACTGAGGATCTTCGGCAACTAAGTGAACTCAATAGGCAATACAGTACCCCAGGTAATAAAGAGTTACTTAATAACTATAAAAAACATTACAGGCATCAAATTATTAATGCGAAACGATTGGCTAATGACAACTGGATTCAAACACCCAAAAATCCATCGAAATCTATGTGGAAAATAATAAATAAGAAAATCAAAATAAAAATGTTTCAATAAGTCCAGATGATTTTAATGATTTTTTTTCAAATATGGCTAGCAACATCCTTGTAAATTTACCAAATTCTGATATTAGTCCATTAGAAAATTTAAATAATATACTAATACAAGAGAGTACTTTCAGTTTTAAAGAGGTTTCATATAATGAGGTAAGAGATCACATAAATGCATTAAAAAATAAGAAAAGTTCAGATATATATGGTATAACAGTCGAACTCATAAAGTCAGTTAAAAACTTCATAATTTGTCCTTTAACAAAACTGATAAACCAATGTTTTAAACAGAACAGTTTTCCTGATGTTCTTAAAAGTGCAGTAGTGATTCCATTATATAAAAAAGGTAATGTGGAAGAAATATCCAACTATTGACCAGTGTCTCTGTTGCCAATTTTATCGAAAATTGTGGAAAAGTCTATGGTTGTGAGAATAGCAAATTACTTTGAGGATCATAAAAATTTTTCGAACCAGCAATTTGGTTTTCGGAAGGGTGGAGGCACTGTACTTGCAATCCTGGACCTGCTCTCAGGTATTATTGATTCTTTTGAAAATCGGGAATACCATGGATCATTGTTTCTCGATTTGAGTAAGGCCTTTGATTGTGTTTCCCATTCAATACTGCTTCAGAAGTTGAAAATGTATCATTTTCAGGACTCTAGCATCCAGCTTCTGGAATCATATCTTAGTGGTCGGAAGCAAAGGGTGCAGGTTGATGGGTTGGTGTCATCAGCGAGGGAAGTAAGGATAGGCGTCCCACAAGGTTCAGTTCTTGGTCCAATACTTTTCTTAATTTATATTAATGATCTGCCAAATTATGATAACATCTCCAAATTTACTATCTTTGCTGATGATACTACTATCTCTCTACAAAACACTACAGTTCTTGATCTGGAGCGGGGTTTGTTGGAGGCACAGTTACGGGCTGAAAAATGGTTTCAGTCAAACAGGCTATTACTTAATAGTAATAAAACTCAAAAGATGATTTTTAGTTTGCGGGATTTGGGTGACCAATGCCAGGAGGCTGTTAAGTTCCCAGGAGTCTATCTAGATCCTAAATTACAGTGGTCTACCCACGGGGAAAGCCTGTCCATGAGATTGAGGGGACTGCCTTTCTCCTCAGGGGTCTTTGGGGATCAGTATCAGAGGAGGTACTGCATATTGGGCCTTGTTTCACTCTGTGATGACTTATAGCATCTTGTCGTGGGGTGGTGCACCTTGTGCGGACAGGGTCTTTGGACTTCAGAGGAGGGCAGTTAGGTTGTTGGCGGGATTGCCTTTTCGGGGGGACTGCAGGGATGCCTTTGTTGGTTTAAAGATTATTACGTTACCTGCTGCTTTTATCTTGGAGAGTGTCTTATTTATTAAAAGACACGAAGAACAGTTCACCCTCCAAGGTAACCTTCATACATATCCAACAAGGGGCGGGGACAACATTAGGCCGATTTTCTGTCGACTTAAAAAGAGTCAAAACAGACCCGAATTTATGTCTGTTAAATTGTTAAATAAATTACCAACAAGTATTAGAATGTTGCCACTCTCTAGACTCAAATCTGAAGTAAAAACATATTTGATTCAGCTTGCTCCATATAAAATCACAGACTACCTAAATACAGATTTCTTAAGTCTCCAGGAATCATGATTTTAACAAAATTTTAACGCAAATTGTAATGTATTTTATTTGTGTGTAATTCAATTATATTAGTAGGTATACTTGTCATTTTAATAAGTATTTTACGTGTTCATTCTGTTTTAGTATACTACTTGTCATTTTAATACGTATTTTAGTGTTCGTTCTGTTTTAATATCTACATTTTAATTTTAGGATAGTGACTTATATAGGTATAGGTTTGAGGTTTAATATTTTGTGTTTCATACTTACGATTTTTTTCTCTTATTGTTGACGTGTGTACATATTTCATATATATTTTGACATGAATAAACAATTTTGAATTTTGAGGATGTATTTATTCCTGTATTTTATTATAGTTAAACTCTTTTTAATGATTTAAATATTTTTAATAATTTTAATCTAAATTTTTTTGAAGATTTAAATCTTTTTACTGATTTAAATCCTTTTAGAAAGATTTAAATACTATTTTTAAATCAAAAATCAAAGATACTTTTCAGAAAGATTTAAATCATAAATTAAAAATCACTCACAAAAAATATTTAAACTCAAAGTATTTAAATCAAAAAATGTATTTAAATCACAAAAATGATTTAAATCTCACTGATGGTGACAGCTCTGGTTTCAGAAGTTTTGTGAAAAGATATGGAACAGGAACCGTACATAAACCAGATGGAACGCAATTAAACTGGTATAGTACGTTGCAAAAATCGAACCTTAAAAACTTCCTATGACTACTGTGGGTAGGAATAAGGAAATATGCATCTTTAAGATCAATTTTCCCGAGAATGCGTAATTTGAAATTAAATTTTGTGCCGTCCTATAGTCTTCGAGTTTAAAATGGGATGCTGTCATATACCTATTTAAGTTTTTTAAGTTGGCATAAATCGATATTGCTTATTGCGTGAGTACGGCAATAAGAATTCGCCATCCAACGATTTACATTCCTCGACAGCCCCGATTTTTAAAAGTTCATTAATCGCCGATTGATACTTGGCGATTTCACAGTTCTTAATTTAGCAACGTACTTTGCTAATCTGGAGTGGTGTCCTTGAAGGGGATTTTATAACCTTGTACCCACGCTATTGTTGAACTGTTTATATTTAATTTCTGCCAATTTTGAACGTATAATAATAGTTCAGACGGTTGGCTAATTTATATTATTGAAAAGGAGGGCTAAAACACATGGACTAGTTGTTTCTGTTATTGATAGAAGTAGTTGTTTTGGCGTGCAGTTGCAGGGTTTAGTACAGTTTCTAATTCAAGATTTAATTTTGGTGGTCTGAGGCCATTGCAGTTGGCGGATACTTCTCTATCATACTGTTTTCTTTTTTTTAATTTAGTCTTTAATAAGTAATTGTTCCATCTAAAAACTATCTGGGTATGTAGTTATTTCTCATGTTGGTAAGTCTCGATTCGAATGAGTTACTTCCCCAGATAGCATGAGAGGATCTTCTAATGCATCTGCAAATGCAAAAGAATTTCCTTGGTTTTGCTACTTATGGTATCGATTGCATCTGCAAATGCAACGATCTATTAGCATATTTTACAGCATCTGCAAATGCTGTAATTTCTGTTTTTGAAGAGAAAATAGCTTCATGAATATATTCACTACCTGCAACTGCAATTGCAGACAGTGTAGGGTACGATCGATTGTATCTGCTAATGCAACGAACTCTTCACCTTTTTGCGTGCTGCTTAACCGTCGTTATGCTATCGACTGCATCTGCAAATGCAACGATTTTTTAGCATATTTACAGTATCTGCAAATACTGTAATTTCTGTAACGTAAGGAAAAACGGGATATGATGAACCATAGACAAGAACTTGCATGTTGTCTTCTTATGTAAGAGGGTTGCAATAGTATGGTGGTTATTTGTTTATGTATCTGCAAATACATATGCCGTTTTATTTTTGTCAGTACATATATCCTTTACATCGGCAAATGTAGATATATAGTGTGCCTCTAACATAATATACCTACTGGGGTGGAAGCTGTTGAGACCCTTCACATCTGCAAATGCGAAGGCCAATTTTAGTTAAAGTTATTCGCATCTGCAAATGCGAACTTGTAAATAGGTATTATTATTATTAATTTATTAATATCTCCTGCAAGCAATGTTTACTCCAATTTTTTCCTCACCGGCCGGCTCATATCAACACGAATTGTTTACAAATAATGCGTTACGGTATTACATCTATTCGACAAAGCCGAACGATAACATTCCGATAAATTTATGACGAGCGACTAAATCCTAAGTTGCGATCCAAAATACTGCGCGCGATGCGACACGAATCCATGTCTCTACGTTCTAGCAAAATTTCTATTAATTTACCTTTTTTTCCTAACTTTTGGATTAGCTTTGGGTTCTGTTGATTGAGCCCCCGTAGCGAGCGAAGCGAATGGAGGGCCATACAAAGTCATAATAATACCCAACTTGGGATTTAGTCGCGCGTAAATTATAAGTCAGCTTGCCTTTGTGGCTAGTTTTTAGGGGTTAATTTCGCGAGAAAAGGATACTCTTCGACGTAATCAAAAATGTTTTAATACAGTAATAACAATAATTACAATGTACATAGTCCTTATTCCCCTAGACAGTGTTTTTGAACACTAGTATTAAGGATAATTGCATTTTACTAATAACAGTACGATTTCCTATAAACTCTCTAGTATTGTGGCTATGAATATCCCTTGAAAATATTATGTAGTGGAGTAAAATACAAATAAAAAGTCGCTTCCTTCTTCAAAAAAATTTTTTTGAGGTATAACCAGTTCAGACCATTAAAATATGTTTACCTATGTTCCTGGCTATATGAAATGGGTGATTACGACTTTTTTTATTTGTTCGGACTTTTTTTATAGCTAAAAAAGTCGAAAATTTTAATAAAACAATTTTCCCACTTTTTTATACATAACACCTCATAACTCTGAAAATACTCTGTATAATAAAATAATTTTTCTTGAGAGGATAAATAACATTTAAGCAAAGACCACAGTCATAATATTTTTATTGGATTTTGTTCTTATTTTATTTAAATGGTATATAAACTTGAATGTTTATATTTTCAATAAGCTGCTTTTCGACCAGCGAAAAACTTTTTTATTTGTAACATTTTCTAGGTATCACCAGCGTAAAAGTTTTAGCTAAAACTACAAAGAAGTTGTTAAAAAAAAACCGCAATCAAATATCATGTATAGTTTTTGAAATATTTATTGTTATCCATGCGCGGCGACTGCAGAGCCGGGCGGCGGCGCGGCGCGGCGACGCCAACCTAAGGCCTCTTTCAGACGATACGGATTTTAGCCGGTCCGGTTCTATTGGTTTTAACACGTGGTGCATTAAAACCGATATTAAAACCTTGTGACAATTAGTTTAATGTACTACTGGACGATAATAAACCGGACCGGCTAAAATCCGTATCGTCTGAAAGAGGCTTAAGAGCTGAAAGATACATTGCGTTTTATCGGGAGCGTTTTAACGGGTCCTGTTTGGCGGGATGAGGACAACCCATAATTTTAAATCGAACAGTCTGCACATATGCGGTCAAGACGCAGCGACAGAACGCGGCGATAACATGTTGCCGCCAGGACCCTTTAAAACGCACCCGCTAAAATGCAATGTATGTTTCAGCACTTATACGCGCATTAGGTTTTGGGTTTATGTGTTTTGTCTAGCACAGACTAGCTTTGTCATGCTTTCAAGACATGTCAGATATATTAACGCACGAATTAACATTGGTTCCACTATCTTTATTTCACGAGGATTGTACGATGAGGAAGACGGCAAAATCTGATTTAGCAAGAAAAATAGAAAGTTTTGCACCAAACATAACCGAATGTCCCGCCGTAGATTCAATTATTATTGACGGAATGGTATCTGTGCAAGAATTAGTTGCTGCTTCTTTGATTACTTTTAGCGACCTTGCAGAAATATCTGTTACTAATATTTTAAGGGAAGGACGAAAACACAAAGCAAAACTGATAAATTTGGTGTTTGATACTTACTCTTGAAATTCATTAAAAAATGCCGAGAGAAAAAGATGTGGAGATTTTACTGCGGATTTTAAAGTATCCGGTGCTCGAAAAGTTCCGAAATTTAAAGAATTTATAAAGTCTTCTTCAAATAAGCAATCATTATTAAATTATTTAACCAATTATTTTTTGGAAAAGGAACCATCTATACTTGATAATGAGGAAGAAATAATAATAGCAGGAGGATTTAAAAATACTGAAAGTTGTTTTCTGATAACCAGAAACGGTAATACGCAAAGTTTAGAAAAATTAAATAGTAACCAAAAAGAAGCAGATACCAGAATAATACTTCACGTCTTAAATGATCTTCCAAGTTGCAATTCGATTTTAGTAAAATCTGTAAATACTGATATTTTCATTTTGCTACTTCATTATTACTGTATGATTCCTGATATGGCCGGACATAACGTATTCATGCAATTGGGCCGTAGTATATATACAAGTACGCACTTTGTGTCTTTGTCTCAAATTGTAGCAAATATTGGACAACAAATTTGTAAAAAATTATTAGCCGTTCACTGTCTTACTGGTTGCGATACAACGAATGTATTTTACAAAATAGGAAAAAAAACGGCTTTTGATGCTTTGTGTAAACATGTCGACAAGTAAGACCTCGAGAAGCTTCCAGAACTTTCTGAAAAAGACGCTATTGATGTATGTCAGCAATATATTTTGTTTTTGTATAAGAACAATGTGCCAGGAATTCGCAACCTTAACGAATTACGTTATAAGTCAACACGAACTACAAATCGGCCAGCATCAGAATTACCTCCGACGGATGAGGTATTCCAACAACATCTAAAAAGGTAAACTCTGAAATGTCTATAATTTTTGTATTATTTTTAAGTATAACTAATAGTTTAAAATGTTTATTTTAGATGTATATATCAGTTAAAAATATGGTACAGCAGCCACGTAAACAAAGTCACATTCGAGAATCCCAGTAAATATGGATAGACTTTTGAAAATGAATCATGGGCCCCAATTTTCTCGTTAGAGGATCCAGTACCAGATGTTGTGGGAAAAACTCTATTATTTTGGTGTTCTGATAAAAATTGTGATAATAATAGGTGCTCTTTTGTTTCACAAGGATTTAAGTGTTGCAGCGACTGCAAATATGCGTGCGATAATAGACTACTTACTGCCAAAGAATGCTCGTCCGATTCTGAAGTTGAAGATTTTTACTAAATTATATTTTAAATAATTTTTTTTTCATAGTTATTAACCGATTTTTTTTTCATATATGTACTGATACATATTGTGGTAGTCGAATAACATAAATGATTATTGTGTTTATATTGAAACTGTACAAGTTAAGGTACTATATAAAATTGCTTAATTTTGAATAACATTGTTATATGGCAACAGACATTTCACTATAACTATATACATATATTTTGTTTAAAACATTACTTACAATGAAGCAAAAATGAAACAAGAAATACAATATCGCCAATTAACATGATATCCATTTACATAATATTATGTTATTTAAAGCGGCGCGTTAACTAAACGAGATACGGACTGCTGGGGGTGCGCGCGGAAGCAACTATTTTTTATTATATGTGCAGCTTTGGAGGGTGGATTACTCGAAAAGTATTACACCTAGAGGACTGGAGTTTTTTTTATAACTTTTTTGTACTTTTCACTAAAAATTTCACGCTGGTGACATCCATAAAATTTCAAAAATAAAAAAGTTTGTCACTGGTCGAAAACTAGCTTATTCAAAATATAAACTTTCAAGTTCATATACCATTAAAAAAAAATGATAATAAAAAAAAACATTATGACTGTTGTCTTCGCTTAAATGTAAAATATCATCTCAAGAAAAATTATTTTAATATACGGAGTATTTCCAGAGTTATGAGGTGTTATGTATAAAAAAGTGGACAAACTGGTTTATTAAAATTTTCGACGTTTTTAGCTATAAAAAAAAGTCTG
Source organism: Pissodes strobi (assembly GCA_016904865.1). Classification (NCBI taxonomy): domain Eukaryota; kingdom Metazoa; phylum Arthropoda; class Insecta; order Coleoptera; family Curculionidae; genus Pissodes; species Pissodes strobi. The sequence goes on along the minus strand of MU184361.1, from coordinate 14,845 downwards.
AACCTATAAAAAAAAGTCGTAATCACCCATTTCATATAGCCAGGAACATATGTAATCATATTTTAATGGCCTGAATTGGTTATACCTCAAAAAATTTTTTTGACTACTTTTCCTCGGTATTTTACTCTACTAATGTTAATATTTGATTTTTGACTCTTATTTATTATCATGTAGATAAGTTTATTCAGACCTTGTAATTGATTGCCTTTGTCTCCACAAATGATTACGCTTGTTTTGAATTGGTATAGAGCCTCTTCGCCTCTGGCTCCAGGATGTAAACAGCACAAGTGCTAGTTTAGTGACCCTAATGAATTAGCTAGATATTCTCGACGTTTCGATAAGCAAATCTGCTATCGTTTTCAAGAATAAAAGAAACTAAAAAATGAAAATGGTTAGCAAATACAATAAAACAGTAAAAAGCTCTTGCAGATTGTCAAGCTTTTAACTGACTTTGACAAGATGACAATTATAATGCCATATTTAATTACTGGTCTTTAGTGTGATATTTAGGTGTTATTTGGTAAATTAAATTGTTTTTGAAGTTTTATATATCTCTAATTTGGTGTTATTCGCTTAGGAAGAATTTATCGATTTTTGTTGAAAGGATTAGTTAATTTTTAAGTGTCCCTTATCAACTTCAGTTTTTAGCAAAGGTAACCAAGTGCTATTAAAACTAACAGAAGTTGGAGCAACACATCCATTTTTATTTAATAAAATTAAAGGACTTTCTTTAATTTTACGTTTTTTAGATGAAAGCTCCTTTGCTAAAATACTAGAAGCGTTCCATTGTATTCTGTGATTGTTATCAAATGCATGTTGACAAATATGTGATTTGTGGAATTGTGCATCTCTAATATAAGATTGGTGTTCTTTTATACGTTTTGATAATTGTCTATAGGTCTCACCCATATAAAATTTATTACATTCACATGGTATTTTATAGATAACATTTTTAGTAGTTTCATTTTCATTAAGTGGTTTTGCTTTTGTTAGTTTAGATCTAAGGGTGTTTTCTGTTTTGAAAATGGTACGAATGTTAAATTTATTACCTATTCGTTTCATTTTGTCTGATAAACCAGGAATATAAGGAATAAAGAGGTTCGTAATAGGTCTATTTTGATTTTGTCTGATATTTGGTTGTTCAAATTCTATAAAGCTTTTTTGAATGAAATCAATAGTTATTATTAATCAAAACATTGCTCAAAAATTCTTTTTCTGTGTTGAAATTTTGATTATTACAAATTATTTTCATTCGATCATATAGACTTTTTACGACCATTATTGGGTGATTTGAATTAAAATTTAAATATCTGTTTATATGTGTAGGTTTTCTGTATATTTTTGTTTCGAAACTATTCAAGTCTTTTTTTATGAGAATGTCAAGAAATGAAAGTTGTTCATTAATTTCTCTTTCTATAGCGAATTTGATTGTGGGTTCTTTGGTGTTAATATGATTTAGAAAATCGTTAAGAAAATGTTCCTTATATGGATAAATTGAAAAAATGTCATCTATATAACGCCACCAAATTAAAGGTTTATATTGATAATTTTCAACAAACTTTAATTCAAAATTTTCCATAAAAATATTACTTAATAAAGGTGATAAAGGCGAACCCATAGCCATACCATTGTTTTGTTGATAGTAATTGGTTCTGTATTTAAAATAAGTAGTTTTTACGCAAAAAGTAAGTAATTCGAGTAATGTGTCAATATTAACTTTTGTACGTTCACCAAGGTTAGTATCATTTGCAGTTTTATTTGCATTTAATTTATTTCTTACAATATTTAAAGTTTTATCAACAGGTACGTTGGTAAATAGACAACAACATCAAAACTTACCAGAGTATCGTTAGGATTTGAATTCATTTGTGAAAGTTTCTCTAAACAATTTTGTGAGTTTCTTATATATGAGTTAGTGTTGTTAGCAAGTGGATTAAGAATGTTAAATAGATATTTAGCAATGGGATGTGTTGGCGAATTTATACAGCTAACTATTGGACGTAGAGGAATATTTAATTTATGTATTTTTGGTACTCCATAAAAATGAAAACTAAATATTCCTCTACGTCCACTAGTCAGCTGTATAAATTCGCCAACACACCCCATTGCTAAATATCTACTTAACATTCTTAATCCACTTGCTAACAACACTAACTCATATATATGAAACTCACAACATTCTTTAGAGAAACTATCACAAATTAATTTAAATCCTAAAGATACTTTGGTAAGTTTTGATGTTGTTAGTCTATTTACCAACGTACCTGTTGATAAAACTTTAAATATTGTAAGAAATAAATTAGCAAATGATACTAACCTTGGTGAACGTACAAAACTTAATATTGACACAATACTCGAATTACTTACTTTTTGCGTAAAAACTGCTTATTTTCAATACAATACCAATTACTATCAACAAAACAATGGTATGGCTATAGGTTCGCCTTTATCACCTTCATTAAGTAATATTTTTATGGAAAATTTTGAATTAAATTTTGTTGAACATTATCAATATAAACCTTTAATTTGGTGGCGTTATATAGATGACATTTTTTTAATTTATCCATATAACGAACATTTTCTTAACGATTTTCTAAATCATATTAACACCAAAAAACCCACAATCAATACTGCTCTATAGAAGAGAAAACAGCTTTCATTTCTTAACATTCTCATAAAAAAATACTTGAAAAGTTTCGAAGCAATAATATACAGAAAACCTACACATACAAACAGACATTTAAATTTTAATTCAAATCACCCAATAATGGTCAAAAAGGGGGTCGTAAAACGACTATATGATCGAATGAAAATAATTTGTAATAATCAAAATTTCAACACAGAAAAAGAATTTTTAAGCAATGTTTTGATTAATAATAACTATCCTATTGATTTCATTCAAAAAAGCTTTAGAGAATTTGAACAACCAAATATCAGACAAAATCAAAATAGACCTATTACGAACCTCTTTATTCCTTATATTCCTGGTTTATCAGACGAAATAAAACGAATAGGTAATAAATTTAACATTCGTATCATTTTCAAAACAGAAAACACCCTTAGATCTAAACTAACAAAAACAAAACCACTTAATGAAAATGAAACTACTAAAAATGTTATCTATAAAATACCATGTAAATGTAATAAATTTTATATAGGTGAGACCTGTAGACCATTATCAAAACGTATAAAAGATTACCAAACTTATATTAGAAATGCACAATTTCACAAATCAAATATTTGTCAACATGCATTTGATAACAATCACAGAATACAATGGAACGCTTCTAGTATTTTAGCAAAGGAGCCTTCATCTAAAAAACGTAAAATTAAAGAAAGTGCTTTAATTTTATTAAATAAAATGAATGTGTTGCTTCATCTTCTGTTAGTTTTAATAGCACTTGGTTACCTTTGCTAAAACCTGAAGTTGAGGACTTCGATCTATAGCGGGCCTAGAATCGGACTGGTTTTTCGTGGATCCCAGAAAGCAATCCATATCGCGCCTTTATTTCGTTTTACCGGGTATATCTTTATAGATTATACATAGTTTGCTTCACTGGATAATAACAGTTTAGTAAAAACTAGCGGACTATATTACTTTTTTCAGTTTTCGGGGACGGAACCCCGACTTTTTACCTAAAAAAGGGTCGAGTCAGACGATGGGAATACTTCCATCGCCTCAAGCTCTTCTCAGGCAACCACGGAAGAGGCTATCTTTGAGAAAACAAGGAAAATCGATCGCCGCATGCAAAATTATCTAGAGAAATGTAAATCATGCAGTTTTCCCATTGAACCTCTTCGTTCGACGTCGAACAAAGAGCCTAAAACTATGGTATCTGACCTCAATAAGGCCATAGATCACTTCAAAGCAGAGCACGATCTTGCAACTTCCCGCAAAAAAGAGCCAGTAAAGTCGAAAATCGACACCGGCAGAAAAAAGGCAAAAAAGCTCACTTGCCAACAGATTATGACCTTGAACGCCCAGGCAATGACCTCAGCCGAAAGATAGCAAGGAACAACCCAACACTTCTGTGCTCCTGGTACCTAATACAGATACTACCCCATTTAAAGTGCCACTAAAAACGTTGTCTTTCAAAAGCCATGTTAAAATGGTGCAACTAGACGTCGGAGGGCAAGCAGCCGTCCCGACAAAAAATCGCTTTGAGCCCCTATCGGACATGGAGGACGATGCAGCGAGCGAAACTTCGTCATATATACCTGCAAATGCAAATCTGCCCCGAAATGCTACCGGAAAAAGGACAGCAAAACGAAAGGCTCATGTCCTTGACAAATCGCCACCCCTGAAACAGACAAAGACTAAGCCCCCACCGCCAATAGTTATAAAGGGCAAATTTAACAAGATGACCTAAAAAAGCATCAAATAACGAAGTACACGCTTAAGTATACTAAAAATACTGTAATCGTGTACTTCGAACAAGAAAATGATTGGGCATTCCTAAAACGAAGCCTCGATAGTGATAATGTGCAGTATCACAGTTATGCCGAATCAACCCAAAAAACGAAGGCTTTTGTGCTGCGAGGGTTAGATGGGGATATACCAATCGCAGATATCAAGCCAGAATTAACTGTCCTCTATAACATCAACACTAAAAACATATATCTTATGAAACGTACCAGGGTGCCCCTATATCTCGTAGTGCTTGATACGGGATATACGCTAAAGTGGCTCAACCAAGAATGTCGCATTATACTAGATGTGAGAGTTTCATGGGAAAATCGGCTTTCTGAAAAGCCGATCATGCAGTGTAAGCGCTGTCAAGGGCTAGGACACGCTGCTACATACTGCCGTAGGAATACTAGGTGTTCTAAATGTGCAGGGCCACATGAAATCACTATGTGTGCCTCAAATGAAACTAAATGTGTGAACTACGGGGGAGGGCACCGCTCGATAAGCACAGAATGTCCGGTGTATGTGTATAAAATCAATCTGTTAGCGCCCCCAAAACAAAAGCAGACATACATTCCTGCGCCACCCCCAGCTTAACCGGCATGGCAAAATAAACAAAACAACGAACGTGCTGGCCAGCGAAGAGGCCAGGGCTCAAGCAAGAGCCAACACCAAGAACGCGAAAAAGAGAGACCCGGAAGACAGACCTATGAGGAACAATTCCCTGACGCGCTTGGAAGAAGACAACCACCTCAAATGCGTAATAATAATAACAAAAATGTAAGTGCAACCAATACCGCTGCAAATTCGCATATAAATGTAAATCGAAACGTTAATTTTAATGCAAATCTAAATGACCATAGCAATTTCAATTCAGATTTTCACAAACTATCGAATACAATAAACGAAATAAACTCGCTAGTTAACATAAGCGAACTGTTTTTCGCTCTTGACGAATTTCTGTCTATGATTAAATCTTGTAACGGTGATAAAATCGCAATAGTACAAGCAACGGTGCGATTTTTCACCGAGGAAATTGGAAAATACAATATATAAAATGTTTCTTTTATGTTCCAAGTATGTAGTTGGAATTGCAACTTAATTAGGCATAAATTGGGCGAGTTTAAACAATTTTTGCATGATAATCCTTTCTCGGTTATTTTTTTATTGGAAACCCGCATAGACCCGTGAATGGTTTTGAAGATTCGGGGTTATCAGATCGAGAGATCTGATAGGCCCAATCAGCGCGGAGGAGGCGTGGCTTGTTTGATACGTAGGTCGGTCCCCTTTAAAAGGGTCCAAAATATCCGCTCGTCAGCAGAACACGTTTGTATCGAGACCGAGAACGGTCTGCGTATCGCGGGAGCATACGTCCCTCCGCACGTTCCCTTTACCCGTGATGATTTCTTGGCTTTCTTTCCGAACAACAAGAGGTCCCTGTTGATTGGTGATCTGAACGCTAGGCACGTAGTGTGGGGCGCCGGATCAACAAACGCCATGGGCCGAATGATGTACCAAGCAATTGAAAATAACCCAGATCTCCTGTTTCACCGCTCCAAAATCCCAACTTACTACCCTGCTCGGGCCGCTACCCCCTCCTACCTGGATGTTGCTATTACGAAGGGGATCGCTCCAGGCGATCAACGATCTGAATTCTGATCACCTCCCAATTGTGATTAGCCTTGAACAAAGGCGGCCAGAGACCTGTGAGATGAAGATCTCATACAGGAATCTCGATTGCGGGGCGTTCAGACAAAGATTAAATGAAGCGACGATCATCCCTGAACAAATAGACAGCGTCCAGGAACTAGAGGCCCAAGTCTAGTCATTTACCGCAAATATCCAGCGTATCCGTGATACACTAGTTCACTCTCTCAGGAGAGAGCGTCAAGCAGACTCCTTCCCGGAACACATCCTTATGCAAATCAGGACACGTAACGCCATAAGGCGTAGATGGCAAAGACATCACGCGAGAGTTGATCCGCCACAATGACGAAGACATCATAAGCGATCAAGGCAAAGCAGAGGCGTTCGCTAACTTCTTGGAGGGGCTCCATGGAGAGACGCCTGCAACAAAAATTAAAGCGCGGAAATACCCGATTCCACCGGCAGTGATGGCAAAGTTGCTAGTCACCCCGGGGGAAATCAGGGCTATCCTCAAGCATCTTCCGCAAAACAAAGCTCGTGGCAACGATACTTTGCCATACCTGGTACTTCGCAATCTTCCGAAAAAATCCCTGATACATTTCATGCACATTGTAAGCGCCATCATTCGCCTACAGCATATCCCATCCTCCTGGAAACATGCCGAGATCATAATGATCCACAAGCCAGGCAAAGATCCGAGGCTAACCGGTTCTTTCAGACCGATTTCCCTGCTCCCCACCATGGCAAAGGTGGCGGAAAACTACTCTTGTTCAGAATAAGCAGTGCAGCCGATGGACTCGGTGTGCTGCCCAATGAGCAGTTTGGCTTTAGAGCCGGACATAGCACGCTCATGTCTGTGGCGAAAATCGCATTCGATACCGTGCAGGGCTTCAACCGGGGCCAGAGTACTGCACTGCTTCTCCTGGACATTGAGATGGCGTTTGACAGGGTGTGGCATGACGGCCTGCTGTTTAAGATGCATGTGGGGCTTGGTTTCCCACTGTATCTGACAGCGCTGGCTCAGTCATACCTTGCCGGACGCACCCTCTCAGTACGCATAAAAGAGGCAAATTCGTCTGTGAGACCGCTAAAAGCCGGCGTCCCGCAGGGCACTGTCTTGTCCCCCAGCTATTTAACTATTATATAGCAGACATCCCCTCCTGTCAAAACACATCCCTAATGCTCTACGCCGACGATACGGCGGTGTACTCGCAATCCCGAATCGCGCAGGCGGCAAAACTAAAACTACTAGACCACCTAGACATCCTCCTCCCATATTATGCGAGGTGGAAAATCAACTTAAACGTCCCTAAGACAGAACTAACGATACTAACTAAAAAACGAACTAACATAGACATAACGCCGCTTACAATAAACAACATTACTGTAGACACGAAAGACAAGGTCAAATACCTCGGTATAGTTTTCGACAAAAGACTTAACTTTACTGGACAGATTACAGACATACGAAGGAAGAACGCAATGACACAAAAAAGCCTTCACATGCTAATTAGACCGAGATCCTTCTTAAGTCCTGCCAACAAAATTTATATCTATAGAGCTATCATTAGACCCCAACGCTGCTGTATGGAGCCCCAGTATGGTGCTCTGTGGCAAAACGCATAAGAAGGCATTACAAATTATGCAAAACCGTTACTTAAGAGCAGCCTTTTCGGCGAGCCGCTATACCAGAATTGTAGACCTGCATTCATGGTCAAATCTCGACGCTATTGAAGAACACATAGACAAAGTGTCTTGCAGGTTCTATGATTCCGGAATACGTGGCTCCCCATTGACGGCTAACATAGCTAACGAACGGTACAATCCACAGAGCAGACCTAAACACGGGCTCATACACAGAATAACTTCTTTGTTTTACCAGGATCCGAGGCCTCCTGAACCATAAAACTGACTACACGACAATCTCCGTACTTCTCGCATAACAAAAAGTAAGGGAACGCAACACTACATTTAAACCAAGTAGGGGAACGAGATCCACCAAAAGTACGGTCACGTAGAACGATACGTACACGTACTTCTCCCAAGTTAACAAAAGTACGGGCATGCACTAATTACACATACGTGACATGAAAGACAGGACAAACCACGGACACACGACCAGCCGTCCTGCAAGTTCCGCTGGAAAGTGATCTTGGCGAAGCTCGCCTAGTGTACCCTAATTGAACAGGCAATGCCTAATAAGCAACCCCCAACTACATAGCCCTCACTATAGGACATTAAGTGTCCCCAAGAATAGAAGCAAAGAAACGTGAAAGAGGTTTTTTCTATTGTATTTTCCTCTGTTTCCTGCCTTAAAATATCAAACATGGAAAACGAGCATGCTTACACAGTAGCCTATCGGTAATGAGTATTTAAACCAGGCCTAGAGGGAATGAATCCCAAAGCGTATTGCAGCGGATTGGGCGGCACATAGTTTACAATTGTAAATAGGTTTAGGAGCCCTAGGCGTGTTGGTGAGTGCGCCCCTACAAATCGCGCTTTGCAAGTGCGAAAGGCGGCACTAACCACATAAAAACGCGATTTATAGTTGTTAAACAGGCCACACACAATGTAAATTTTGAAAATAAATGATGTGATTGATTGATTGATTCACCGGGTCTGTCTTGATCTTGGTTTTCTCAAGCGTTGTGTGCCAGATTTTGTTAACATGAAAACCTTCTTCTTTTCTATTGAAATTTTCGCGGTGTTTATGTATCTCTATGGCTTCACGATGCAGTCTAGCGCTATAATGTTTTACCGAGGAAAGAACCTCCGTTTCATTGAACAAAATTCGGTGATCTCCCTCCTGAAGGGCATGTTCGGCCACTGCCGACTTATCGGTGTACCCTAGGCGACAGGATCTGTTATGCTCCTTTAGCCTGGTGTTAATGCTTCGTTTGGTTGTTCCAACGTACACCTTTCCACATGAACAAGGAATTCGGTATACTCCAGAACTGGACAGAGGGTCTCTAGGGTCCTTTGCCGAGCGTAGGCAGTCTTTGATTTTCCTGGTTGGTTTGAAAATCGGTCTTACATTCCTCTTTTCTAGGATTCTGCCTACTCGGCCCTGCGCCTCCCCCGGCGAACCCTGCCTGGAGGAACGAAGACACAAGAGCTGCTGACGGTCCACGGGGACAAGCCCTAAACAATGGGCAACGAGAAGAAGAGTTCTCTCAACAGTTCCCACCCCTACGTAGACCTAGAGACCAGCAACATAAGACCCAAACAACACAACACTCTAATGTACAGGTTAGTGGTGCTGCACGCGCAATAAACAATTTAAATATCCCTAATAATAATAATATCTCATCAATGATGAATAACCTAAATAACGTTGTTGCAAAAATAAACAGTCTAGTAAATCTAGATCAGCTTTTTCAAGCCCTTGACCACTATTCCAATATGCTGGAAGCATGTCAAGGCGACAAAGCGGAAATTTTACAGGCGTCAATCCGCTTTTTCTCGTTTGAATATAATAAATTCAACATATAATAATTGTAAATGTTACTTGTCGCTTCATGGAATTGTAACGGAATTAGGTCAAAATTGGGCGAATTTCGTAACTTTATGCATACATCCAATTTTCAAGTTGTTTTTCTCATCGAAACGAATTTAGTTCCTAACTTTACACTAAAGATTAGGAACTACAATATCGAACGTTTTGATAGGCCCGATCGAAACGGGGGAGGCGTGGCCTGCCTCATACATAGGTCGCTCCGGTATAAAAGGATTCAACATTTGCGGACCGCAATAGAACAAGTCTGCATCGAGACGGAGAGTGGCCTACGTATCTGTGGCGGTTATGCACCCCCGCGTCTCCGCCTCACTGAAAATGATCTCTTTGCTATATTACCGCAGAACAGAGTATCCCTTTTGATAGGGGACTTGAATGCCACGCACGCCGAATGGGGCGGCCTAACTAACACCAGGGGTCGATTATTTAAGAGAATAATCGAAAATAACTTGGAAATGTCCTATCACCGAACGCCAAATCCCACCTTTCTTCGTAGTGCCTCGTTCCTGGACATAGCTATAATTCGGGGAACGATAAGGACTACACAGTTGCAGGAACTTGACGTTATAAACTCGGATCATTTGCCAATCAGAATTGAACTGTACTGCAGGGTCCCTGTAGTTTACGACACCGTCGTTTCATACAGGAATACTGATTGGAAGGTGTTCCGAGCAAAACTGAGTGAGTTAACTGTCGTCCCTGAGCAAATAGTTACGGTTCAGGACTTAGAAAACGAGGTAGATAAACTAACATCTAATATCCAGCGCATCCGAGATGCTATGTGTCCTAGAGTTGCCTTGCGCCCTAAGACAGAATCCCTCCCTAATCACATCCTCGAACTTATCACCTTTAGAAACCGATTTCGACGAAGATGGCAGAGAAACCGGACAAGAGAGGGAACCGCTCAAATCAATGCACTGACGGAGGAGATCAGGATACAGATTCGCGAGCACAGGAACCATGCGTGGCTCGAATACATAAATCGCGTCAACAGGGAAGACGGATCGCTGTGGAAGTTAGCCAGGCGAGTCCGCGGAGGCTATACGCAAATTCCTGTTATCAGGCATAGAGGCCTAGATATTATAGGCGATCAAGGAAAAGCGGAAGCCTTCGCGGATTACTTGGAGGGCGTCTACAGCGGGGCGCCTAAACCCTTCCCGAGCAAGAGCGCTACAGTAACGCTGTACACGCTTTTAAGCAACATAAGTATCCTCTCCCTCCGTCAGTGTTTGATAAACTGAGAATCACCCCGGCAGATATCCGCAAAACTCTTTGCCGTCTGCCGAGAAATAAAGCTCCCGGCCCGGACAACATTCCGAATATAGTCCTGAAAAATCTTCCTAATAAGACACTCTTCCAATACATGCATATTGTTAACGCGGTAATTCGGCTACAACACTTCCCTAAATCCTGGAAGGTAGCGGCCATAATTCACTTCCCCAAATAGGGAACAGATCTCAAGTTGCCGGCATCCTATCGGCCTATATCCCTCCTAAACACCCTCGAGAAGCTGGCTGAGAGGCTAATCTTGCCGAGGGTAAGCAGGATAGTCGAGGAACAGAACATCTTACCCCGTGAACAATTTGGCTTTCGTGGTCAGCATGGCACCGTCATGCTGACGGCGAAGTTAGCCACTGATATATATAAAGGGTTCAACAGCAGGCAGTCTACAGCACTCCTGCTTTTAGACATAGAGAAGGCATTCGACAGGGTATAGCACGATGGGCTGCTGTACAAGCTTCTAGCAAAGTACAGCTTCCCATTGTGCTGGATAGCGCTCATCGAGTCATACCTTGCCGGGCGAACCTTCACCACCCGGATTGGCTGTAGCTCCTCAACTAGCAGACAACTGTTAGCAGGAGTGCCACAAGGTACAGTCTTATCGCCGCTACTCTTCAATCTTTTTATAGCAGATCTCCCGTCACATCCCAACACCCGGCTAGCCTTATTTGCCGACGACACGGCAATTTACTCCCTCAATCCTCAAGCAGAAGTGGCTAAATCTAACCTGTCAGCACACCTGGACATTCTTATTCCGTACTATGAGCGATGACAAGTCATCCTTAACCGGCCAAGACGGAGTTAATCCTAATTATAACAACCAAAACCCAGGTCAAATACCTGGGCATCACCCTGGATACCAAACTGAACTTTGGGAAACATATACAGGCAGCCGTCAATAAAAATGTAGCCATCAAAAAAGGGTTGAGCTTACTGGTAGCAAGCAGGTCCTTCCTGAGCCCTGCCAATAAACTCACCCTTTACCGGTCACTAATAAAGCCAGCTTTACTATATGGTGCCCCGGTGTGGTGCTCGGCGGCAAAATGTCATAGACAACGATTTCAAGTCATACAGAATCATTATTTAAGGGCGGCCTTCTCCCTCTCCCTCAGAGACAGAGTAAGGATCACAGACCTGCATGCTATGGAGAACATTGAATTTGTTGATGAATACATTGACAATATAGCATGCAGGTTTTCCGAACAGCAAATAAAGGGATCTCCACTTACGGCCAATCTCGCAAACTTAAGATACACCCCCGAACACCGCACTCCGCACGGCACCATATATGGAGGCATATCTTTATTTTATAAGCAATTAATGCCACCCTAGTTCATATGCACCAAGAATATCTTATTTTCATAACATTAGAAATTGTAAATATCCCCATCTTTCAAAAGGCGACTTTTTAAAACACCTATAAAATCTGTAAACTATCAGGAGAGCAGAAACGCTACTACCAGTAAAGTAGTGAGCGCGAGCTGCTTCCTGGTTACCGCTTACCGTGTTCTGACACGGGGGCGGGGCTTGCCAAGAGACTAGCTGCGCGTATAAATACGCACAAGCGAAGCCCATGTCTATCACTTGAACTCGAGCCACCGAAGCATCCATGTCTCCGTAGTCGGACCCGCCGGGCTCGTCCAATCTAATCCGTTACAATCCCAATCACACTGGGATAGACTTGCGTCTACACATGGCATTATGCCATGCTTGTATATACTTCTGTATATAATCTTTATGTTGTATAGTGTGATCGTCCTTTTAGTATTATGATCTCCTGCTCAACACGGGCAGATTTAAGCAGGTTTACTATTATAATCATACATTAGGCATAGTTAGGCATAGGAAATATTGTTAAATAACGATGAATGTTAAAAATAAAGATGCTTAAGTAAGTAAGCCTACTCGGTCAGTGATTCCTTTGATATATGGTAGGACCGCTATCCCGCAAGGTTCTGTTGCTTCTCTGTTTTGGTTCCTGTTCGGTCTCTTCGAGTACATTGCTCGTCTGACTGCCCCTATCTTATATCCATTGGCTTGGAGCGTACTTGTGAGGTGTTCAAATTCGCGTGTTAGATGTTGGGGCTCACAGATTCGCCAAGCCCTGTCAACAAGCGTCTTGATTACTCCTCGTTTCTGCCTCGGGTGGTGGTTAGAGTTGTATTGTAGGTAGCGGTCGGTGTGCGTGGATTTGCGATATACTTTGTGTCCCAACTTTCCATCCGCCTGTCTGGTGACTAAGACATCCAAAAACGGTAGTTCCCCGTTCCTCTCGACTTCCATCGTAAACTGAATCTTAGGGTGTATGCTATTCAAATGCCGTAGAAAGTTGTTGAGTTCCTGGTCTCCGTGTCTCCATATCACAAAGGTGTCATCTACGTATCGTAGCCAACAGCTGGGGCGCCTTGGAGCGGATTGCAACGCTGTTTCCTCGATCTTTTCCATATAGAAATTAGCCACTGTTGGGCTTATTGGGCTTCCCATGACCACTCCGTCTCTGTGAGCCCCAACATCTAACACGCGAATTTGAACACCTCACAAGTACGCTCCAAGCCAATGGATATAAAATAGGGGAAGTCAGACGAGCGATGTACTCGAAGAGACCGAACAGGAACCAAAACAGAGAAGCAACAGAACCTTGCGGGATAGCGGTCCTACCATATATCAAAGGAATCACTGACCGAGTAGGCAGAATCCTAGAAAAGAGGAATGTAAGACCGATTTTCAAACCAACCAGGAAAATCAAAGACTGCCTACGCTCGGCAAAGGACCCTAGAGACCCTCTGTCCACTTCTGGAGTATACCGAATTCCTTGTTCATATGGAAAGGTGTACGTTGGAACAACCAAACGAAGCATTAGCACCAGGCTAAAAGAGCATAAAAGATCCTGTCGCCTAGGGTACACCGATAAGTCGGCAGTGGCCGAACATGCCCTTCAGGAGGGAGATCACCGAATTTTGTTCAATGAAACGGAAGTTCTTTCCTCGGTAAAACATTATAGCGCTAGACTGCATCGTGAAGCCATAGAGATACATAAACACCGCGAAAATGTCAATACAAAAGAAGAAGGTTTTCATGTTAACAAAATCTGGCACACAACGCTTGAGAAAACCAAGATCAAGACAGACCCGGTGAAAGGGCCCGGCCACCATTACCATTATTTATTTATGTTTCATTACAATTTGATTAATAACATTAATAGAGCTTAAGTATGATATGTACTCGAACTGCTGTTATGCCTGGCTATGTTCATGCATTGCCGGTGGCCAGCAGCGAGATCACCCTTAGGGGGTCGATGTTAGACCTAACTTAATAAAGTACAATGTGATACCGTTCGTGCTATGCTTTATTTTCCATGGATTGCCCCTTCAAAATAATTACAAGAATATGGCTATACGCCCAAGTTATGTCGTGAACGCTTCAAATTATATGCATACAGGTAGTTTTCGTAGGGAAAGCTTCAATAAAAAACCCTACATTGGCTGCTCAAAGGAGCAGGGAGTCATAAATTTACAGCATTTACATATATACAACATGAATTTGACATAACAATTAAAACTAACTATGTACAGAAGTGTGGGGCTTAACCATGTTAAGCTATTCCGGTATGGAAAAATGGTATTAGTTAAGTTAGCGAGCACCGCAGTATCGGCTACGGATGCTTCGATGGCTAAGAGTCGTATGCTAGAGAGTTTTTGGCTGGAGCGTTCTTATAGTCCGGCCAGGTCCCTTGACAAGCCCCGCCCACACGGACTAGCGCCGTGGATTGGCTGCTGTATACGATATTCATACGCTGATGCCGGGAGTGTTGTTTCTGCGCTCCTGAAATATGGAGCTTTTGTAAAAATGACAGATGGATGTTTTAACAGGGTGAATTTGGGGATGAAATGGTTTTAAGTTTAAATTAACTGGTTCCTGATGGGTATGAACTATGCCTTTTGCCTTCTTCATCAGCTGTCTATAATAGAGGGTGATTTCTCTATATATAGTGCCGT
>MU184360.1:115135-141526 GCA_016904865.1 Pissodes strobi | reverse complement strand
AGTCGCATTGACTTACAAGCAGTCCTTGGGTACGAAATCCTGGCTGCTAACTGATTTAAGTATGTTGCTTGAAAGGACTTTTTATCAAAATACTCAAAGACCACTCATCCTGCCAGGATTAAGATTTTAGCGTAAATAACCCTTAAAATGTGCTACAATTCAGGCTAAATCGTAAACATTTGCATGCAGTCCTTGGGTGCGAAACTCTGGCTGCCAACTAATTTAGATCGAGGTCATTTTCAAATTTAAAATTCCAGGTTTTTACAATTGATTTTAGTGATAAACTTAGAGCCATACATAATATTATTACTCAATATTAATCTTGTTATTAGTATAAACCAAATTTAAAATAGTTTTGAAAAATGTCCGACGCCACTGATAGTTCGGCAATCTTCGGCCGGCCTGGCTGCTATCTCTGGCTGCTGTCTTCACGCTGGTAGATACACATAACTGCATGTTCTTTGGTGGATTCTCTCCTATCTTTAATTTCATACATGGGCTTGGTATTTAATTTCCTTATTGAATTAAGTGGTAAATAATGCAAATTGTTTGCGTCAGCCGTCACTCTGCTTTGTCTTGTTGCTGTTTGGCGTGGATGCAGCAGCAGCGGCAGTCATTGAAATAGCAAATGGTGAGCTATACATCATAAAGATTACGGACAACAATCGGTAACTTTATTGGTATACAACAATCGTATAACAGTAAATAGTCCACAGTTAGCTAGGTGATCACCATTATGCTATGAAATATTTGATTATACATTTATTGTATATTTGCTTTATATACAACTTGTATAATCAAAGTAGTATTATTGTTCATTTTCAGTCAATTTATCATGTATAGTCGCTATACTTGTTAACGTAATATAACGATTTTTAATGGCATAATTTTAACGTGATTCTACTAAACTATAACAAAATTTTAATATTCGATATGTAACGTTATATAATGGTAAATCGACGCCGTCCAAAACAAACATTGATTTGAGCCATTTTCCTCAGTACACGCTGTACTTGAGGTTACCAGAAAAATTATACCTGACAGTAGTTACTAGATACAAAACAAGGATAGTAATATTGGACATTCTAATGCAAACGTTACAAATGTAAACATTAAACAACGCACGTCAGGCGGTATCTGTGACGGGAATGTGTTTTGCAAGCTGTCTGTAACCGCTAGTGTAAAACATGTTCTTTCTAACGTTAGAATATAGGCAACGAATACCAAATAAGTGGTTGCCTATATTCAGGCGTCACGCGGCCTAAGCTGAAATTAGATTTTCATGTCGATGTTGTCGATTTAGGATATGTTTACACATCAGTGTCTCGAGTACTAGAAGACTAGCTCAATTTTTTAAACATTGTATCGTGCCTATTCGCCAGCTCTCTGAGGAGGCCCAAGAGACTTAATGCGATAACATTCGCATGCCCTCTGACCCGGTTATAGCCAATTACCGCAAAAACTATAGGATCCAAAGAAGTACTACCAGCTCATGTTTTGGCTCTACTTAAAAGGCCAGAGCTTCCTTGCTTTACAAATGATGATTTCTGTGAGGCTTTCAAATATGATTTTGAGTACATGGATAGTGAGTTTGATAGCAAGAATGAAAAGAAATGATAGTTTAGTGGGTTTTGGTATAAAAGATACTTATGCAATATTAAGTAGAAACCATCTCTTTATTTAAATTTAACTTGTAACCGAATTTCAAGGATTTTTCTTATCCAACTATAAGTTTTATGTATTTAGTATAGTCACTTGCGCTGCGCTGCGCTATTTTTTTATAAAATAGCTATATTTTTTTTAATAAGTTAATTTAATTTAGGTACCTTGTTAAATATATTTAAAATTTATTTATTTCTTAGTTAGAGTTTATTTAAATACAGTTTCATTAATAAACACACTTGTTAATAAAATTAGTTTGATGATGTGATTACTTTCAAGTTTCTTCAGAAGCTTCGTTCTAAATAAAACTCTTTATACCTAATTGCAATACTTGCTTTATTTTTTTATCTGGTTTTGGTATAGTTTCAAAATATAGTTCGAATAATATTAATGTGGCAACGCTGGAAAATTTAATAATAAATTATATACCAGCAACGCATAGTTCCAAATCTTCAATAATTTTAAGGTTTTGAGTTAATAGAAAAAAAAAATAGAATGAATGCAACCTAGTTTGGGCATTTGGCCCACAGTGAATCGGTACGTTTTAACGTTGTAAATATATCGCTTATTTAGTTTATTTAAAACAAGATGTTGAATTAAATTAATCATGAAGCAATTTTCAATCTGGTTTACGATTTCTCAAGTAGCATATATGCATCTTCTTTCGCAAAAAGAAACAAGACACTTGTACTAAAATTATTTCCCCACTGTTTCTATAAAATAATATTACATCTAGAACCGGTGAGTCAAATGCACATATACCTCGAAATTAATCATAGATCGTTTTAAACGTTGTTGCCGCAAAGTGTTATAAAATACTTTATACCAGCTTACCTGTCTGAATATTTCATTTTGAAACCTCATATAAATATTTGCTATCTTGCTATTAATATCTCGCTATTAGATATAAACGTATTATTTATTTTATTGAACTTGATCTCAAAATGAGAGTAATAAAAATTAGCCATCACTCACTAAGAGAAATTAACTTAAAACATCTCTACAATTTATTACTAGATAACTCGTATCCTGAAAATCTACTTTTCTCAACACACAATAATACCAAGTAAAACCAAGTCAAACATCATTTTCCCTTTCCCTGTGTCAAGAATTTAACGCCTAAAATAGCCAATATTTTCAAGAACGAAAACATCGTCATAGCTTATAAAATTCTCAAAACAACAGTTTTACTTTTCACTCATAGATAGAAAGATCATAGAAAGATAGAACATAAAATTAAGAAAAATCACATGTGTGTACGAAATTGGAGGCCAAAACTGTGATAACAAGTATATCGGTCAAACAGCCAGACAGTTAAAGATAGGATTTTGCCTCATAAAAGCGACATTAGACCAATACCTGACGCTTGTGCTCTTAGCCAACATATTAGGAATCACGGTCATGCAGCGGATTTCGAGAATGTCAAAACGGAACAATTGATGAATAAGAAATCAGGCTTACAAAATTTAAATGTAACTTATTGCAATTTGCTAAGTTTATTTCATCAGGAGTCAAATTATATGTCTTTGGTCCCAGATAATTCACTGATCTTGTGTACAGTTCGCTACAGGTAATTCGGCATCCTTAACATATTGTTTGCATTGTTTCTAGTTACATAAATATGTGATACTAGTTTTTTTTATCTTGGCCTTTATGCACAAAACATAACACTGAATGAAAATATAATATTCTTATATTATTAGTTGTTGTTACTTTCATCTTTAGCATAAGATTGTTTTTTCCAATTTCGTGAAAGAAGAGGTGATGTCATCAGCATCCTCAGACACAATTGCTTCACATTCATGGCCAGGGTCAAGAAGCCAAAGTCAGTTCTCAGCACAGGATGAGGTGTTTTTAGATGCCATAAGGAATCTTCCTGGGCTTAGAAATTAAACCCCAACCCAAAATTTTTGTCTTCGGTTAGCAGATAGAATGGATCAATAACCACCCAGAATAAGAAACTGCAGTTAGAGTTTCTACAAAGATTAACAGAAATGGAATATTTATAACTAGTCACAGCCAAAAAGTACTTTATTGCCTAAAATAAATTTCATCGACAAAGTAGGTTACTTGCTAAAATGATCCCTCACCTACACTAAATAAATAGCATGTTGGTAACATCAATACAACACAACATTCAAGAACATCACTAAAATCCATAACCTAAAGCAGACAGAACAACGAATAACATTTAATACACTACATACAACACGTATCACATTGCGTAAATAAACAAGAATGTAGCAAGCCAGCAGGTATTTTTAACAGAGTGAGTTAGCATAATAGTACACTTTCCCAACAAGCAATGCCTTAAGAGACCTCCTGAAACATTTTATTTCATCAACAGCTGGTTGGAGAAAGGTATGTGACATTATTCATGAAATATGTCTAGAGTTCTCGGCAAAATCCAAATATGCAATAATATATAGGGTATAGATATGTTCTATATTGTTGTGGAGGATTCATGTTTACTTTACAAATGTTTGCCTCTGCTCCACCTTTATTTAGAATTTTTGTGAAAGTAAAGCCTCTTCAGCTCCGGCTCCAGGGTGTAAACAGCACAAGTGCTAGTTTAGTGGCCCTAACAAAGCTGAAAAACCTAAAAGAAAAGTGGAAAATGCTCGACGTTTCGAGGAACAAATCTGCTTCCGTTGTCAAGAACGATCAAATCTAAAAATGAAAATGGTTAGTATATGCAGTAAGACAGTAAAAAGCTCGTGCAAAATTGTCAAGTTTTGAATTGACTTTGACAAGATGTCAATAATAATGTAAGATTGTGTAATTACTGGTTACTGTTTTTTTATGGTTGGTGTGACATTGAGGTGTTATTAGGTGAATAATTGATTCGTTAGTGAAATGTTATGTATCTACAATTTGGTGTTATGCGTTTAGGAAGAATTCAATGATTTTTGTTAAAAGATTTAGTTCGTTTTTAACTGTCCCTTATCAACTTCAGTTTTTAGTAAAGGTAACTAGGTGCTGTTAAAACTAACTCCTAAGTTGAAGCAACACATACATCTTTATTTAATAAAGTTAGCGCACTCTCTCTAATTTTACGTTTTTTAGATGATGGTTTCTTTGATCAACTACTTGAAGCGTTCCATTGTATTCTGTGATTGTTATCAAATGCATGTTGACAAAAATATGAGATTTGTGGAATTGTGTATTTTTAATATAAGTTTGGTGTTCTTTTATACGTTTTGATAATGGTCTATAAAGTTTCACCTATATTAAATTTATAGCATTCACATAGTATCTTATAGATAGGTAATATTTTTCAACTCATTTTCATTGAGTGCTTTTCGTTTTGTTAGTTTGAATCTGAGAGTGTTTTCTGTTTTGAAAATAATATTTGGTTGTTCCAACTCAATAAAGCATTTTTGAATGAAATCAATAGGATAGTTATTATTAATCAAAATATTGCTTAAAAATTATTTTTCTGTGTTGAAATTTTGATTATTACAAATTATTTTCATTCGATCATATAGACTTTTTGCGACCCCCTTTTTAACCATTATTGGATGATTTGATTTAAAATTTAAATATATATTTGTATGTATAGGTTTTCTGTATATTTTTGTTTCAAAACTATTAAAGTTTTTTTTTTATAAGAATGTCAAAAAAATGAAAGTTGTTTATTAAGTTATTTTTCTATAGTGAATGGGACTGTAGGTTCTTTGGTGTTAATATGTTTTAGAAAATCGTTAAGAAAATGTTCGTTTTATGGATAAATTGAAAAAATTTCATCTATATAACGCCACCAAATTAAAGATTTATATTGATAATTTTCGACAATATTTAATTCAAAATTTTCCACTATGTTGGGGTTTGGAACCTTCGGCCAAATTCACTAAAACGAAGCTTTATCCACAATACCGTAGCAGAATTATAGCACTTGACGCGCGTTTCGCTAACCATGTTAGCATCATCAGGAGGTGATTAAAAGTTTTAATTAGCTCTTGATGATGCTAACATGGTTAGCGAAACGCGCGTCGAGTGATATAATTCTGTTTCAGTATTGTAGATAAAACTTCGTTTTAGTCAAAATTTTCCATAAATATATTACTCAATAAAGGTGATAGAGGCGAACCCATAGCCATGCCATTGTTTTGTTGATAGTAGTTGGTATTGTATTGAAAATATGTAGCTTTTACGCAAAAAGTAAGTAATTCGAGTATGGTGTCAATATTAAGTTTTGTACGTTCACCAAGGTTAGTATCATTTTCTAATTTGTTTCTTACAATATTTAAAGTTTTATCAACAGGTACGTTTGTAAAAAGACTAACAACATCAAAACACACCAGGGTGTCGTTAGGATTTAAACTAATTTGTGATAGTTTTTCTAAAAAATGTTTTGAATTTCTTATATATGTGTTAGTGTTGTTTCAAGTGGATTAAGAATGTTGAGTAAATATTTAGCAATGGGGTGTGTTGGTGAATTTATACAGCTTACTATTAGACGTAGAGGTATATTTAGTTTATGTATTTTTGATACTCCATAAAAATGAGGTGTTTTACTATTGTGTGGTGTAGTTTGAATCTTTCTATATCATTAAACTGATTTTTGTGTTTTTTTTACATATTGTATATCTGTCTCTCAATACGTTCTGTTGGATCTTTATATGAGTAATATTTTTATGGAGTAATATTTTTATGGAAAATTTTGAATTAAATTTCGTTGAAAATTATCAATGTAACTTTTAATTTGGTGGCGTTATATAGATGACATTTTTCAATGTATCCATTTTCATAACGATTTTCTAAAACATATTAACACCAAAGAACCTACAAGCCAATTCACTATTGTGAAAAGAAATTAATGAATAATTTTCATTTCTTGGCATTCTTATAAAAAAAGACTTAAGAGTATACAGAAAACCTACACATACAAACAGATATTTAAATTTTAAATAAAACCACCTAATAATGATTAAAAAGGAGGTCGTAAAAACTCTATATGATCGTGAAAATAATTTGTAATAATCAAAATTTCAACATTACAAATAACAGTTTCTTATTATTATAAAATGACGGCTAATTATTAAAATACGTTTAGCAAGTCAAGCGCTTTTTATTGGTCTGGCGGTTAAAAAGGCATAAAATAAGTATCATTTAGACTCTTAATTTTTAAAAGTTTCGCGAGAATACTTTGATAAACCCAAAAA
The DNA here is from genome assembly GCA_016904865.1 of Pissodes strobi. Classification (NCBI taxonomy): domain Eukaryota; kingdom Metazoa; phylum Arthropoda; class Insecta; order Coleoptera; family Curculionidae; genus Pissodes; species Pissodes strobi. The sequence goes on along the minus strand of MU184360.1, from coordinate 134,699 downwards.
GTGATACATTTAATTAACCTGAATATTGAACCAAGAATGTAAATTTATGGAAAAGTCATAAGCAATAATTGATCCGTTAAATTTTAAACCAAGTGCGTGCTGCAGAATACTGGACAAGAGAACGTAATTTCGATAATATTTTAAATTTCCAAGGAAAAACGATTGGTAATTTTTACTTTCTATAACAATAATGTTAACCGAACAGAGAGGGCTACCGGAGTACTTTCACAAAAACGATAATACACCCCAGTTCTTCAGTTATTATTTGTTTTTAAATAAATACGTACATAATAATTGGAATTTTAATATTTATTAAGTATCTGCGATTTATTATGCTCTATAAAATTTTTATATGATTAAAAAAGGTTTTCGCATTGAAGGCCGTGGACGCAGTGCGTTCTTGAAGTTTCCCCTAAGGCTGTACCTACAATGTCGGCTATGTAACATGCGTGTTCCAGTAAAAAGTAGTCAACACGTACCAGGTGCTGTTTCGTAACCAGAATGATATATTTTAACGTTAATGGGATTTTTTTCAGCCGTACCTACAACTTTAACTATATTACGTCCAAGTTTCAGTAAAATGTGTCGTTTTTAGAGTAGACACAATATGCGTTAGGGCTGTTTACATTTCGAAACGAAAATGTTACAATTTAAAGTTATGGCGATTTTGTTAAGTTGCAGGACATGTAACGAAACTATATTAACGCAAATACCCTGTAAATGTTCCAAAATATATAATGTAACAATGTAAAAAGAAAGCAATAATTTGACGAAATTGACATGTGTTTTTGCTTAGTCGGTAATTTGTGTTTTATGTAAGCTAATATATGTATATGAATTTCACTGACACTGCTTCAAGTTGCTTGTTAGAAAATATGCTTCTACCAACTTTAATGTCGTGTATAGTCACGCCGTTAACGGCCCAGACCGTCACACGAGATTTACAATTTAATATAGATGTCTTCACAACAACTAGAAGGAATCCAAGGAAATTCAACAATGAGAAAATACTAACTGTAATATATTAATATTTTTATGTACTGATACATTATTATCATTAAAAACTTCTAACTTAAATCAGAATTTTGAATTTTCACCGAAAACACTGTAGAATTATTGTTGAAGTAATCATGTTGAATATGATTGATCGTCAGTTCTAAGTCCTGGATGCTTCTAATATGATTATTGACGCAATTAATTACAAGATCGATCGGAATTATCCGAGCATATCCGCCGTCCCTCATTACACTTTGTAGTATACAACTTTTTCCCAATCGGTACAATTTTTAAAGAAGTTATCTAAAAACATGGTGATTCAGCCGACCCTGGCTAGCCGCTCGAGCTCATCGCCTTGATGCGTCATTACAATTTTGGTTCGTGAGATTTTTGATTACATTGCATTTGGGGTGAAAGGGAGAAGGTAAAGACTGGGTGGGTTTGTAATGAGGGACGGCGGAGATGCTCGGATAATTCCGATCGATCTTCCTTACAGGTAAGTCGATTGATCTTGTAATTATCCTTCGCATCTCCGCCGTCCCTCATTACACTTTGTATATGTTTAAAGAAAGTATTTGCGATGTTATCTACATTAACTGAAAATTGCGATATTTCTGTAGTCCTAGATTTGTAAGGCCCTTTTTATAAACTAAAATTCAAATTTATAACCATTAGATTAAATAACACACATATGAAGGTACATATATCATGTTTAACGCTTAACTGATATTAACCTTTAACTTATTTTTAATATTATACCAATATTCGTATGTAATATGATAACAAGTTGGTAAGTAAGTTATAATTGTAGCTTAATATTTATATGATTCCTTAGAAATTATGGTTCAATAAACAAGATGCAAATCCAGTGGGATTACCCACGCCAAGTTTGTTATAGAATTTTGAGAATACTTTTGATTTCTCTGTCGAGCCAGCTGTCTTCTGAATGGTTTGTAATGTAACTTCCATTCTTTGAGCTGCTGAAGTTGCCCCGTGTCGCGTGCTGTGTGCCCCAAAGATTTCCGTGTTTATACTGCTGGCTTTTAGTATTAACTTGACCCATCTGCTAATGGTTTGCCTGCTGTCTGGGTGATAGGGCTTTTTGTGAGTGAGTATTACATTTTCTTTGGTTTTGCTACTTGTGGTATCGATTGCATCTGCAAATGCAACGATCTATTAGCATATTTACAGTATCTGTGAATGCCGTAATTTCTGTTTTTGAACAGAAAAATAGGTATGTTCACTAGCTGCAACTGCAATTGCAGACAGTGGAGGGTACGATCGATTGTATCTGCTAATACAACGAACTATTCACCTTTTATTGACTGGTAGCACCCTTTTCCCTTTTGTTCGTTCTATGTAAGTCTCTAATAGTGTGGCTATACATAGTTCAGGTTGATTAGTAAAATAAGGTAATATCAAATTAGGTTGAAGCCTGTTTAAGCCACTTGCTTTTATTTTATCCGGGAATCTGATTTCAATTATGTATTCATATTTAAAAATATTGTATATTTTTACTTCCGGGTTGTCCGTGATTTGTGTGCCGTTATTCGTATTAAGAGTGTTACTAGCTTTAAAGTTAGATTTGTAGATTTAAGGATTCGTGAGGGTACATGCTCTTTAAGCGCTGTAGAACTGGGTAGGAATCCCAAGCAATTGAGTATTTTGGTTTTGGGGGTCTTATGTTATTGTTGTTGAGAAACCTTTTTATAACCGCTTTGTCTTTTGTTTAGTATTCAATATTGGAGAAAGTGCAGATTTGTGTGAGTTCAATGGTAGAGTAGGATGACTCCGAAGACAATTGAATGTTTAGGAGCTCAAGAATAAGTTTACGGATTTGTTATATATTTGTTGGCGCTTAGAAAAACAGAAATTCCCGTATTTATTGTAAGTATTTCCGTATTGTTTGAGGGCGCTATCTGTCAATGAAGAAATAATCACTTTTATCGCTTCATTAGGTACGTTTTGTTATAGAAAGGCTCTCCTGACAATGACAAAGTTTCATCAACTTTTTATTTTTTTAATTTTTATTATTGCTGATTTCGATAGCCCATGAAAAATAAGTGTTTTTCTTTTTTCCATAAGCCGAAAAATGAGGCAGATACAATGCCTTGCGATGTGCTTATGACGTCATAATACACATGAATTGTTACGTCACACCATGCACAGTATATCTTTATAAACAAAACTAAAAACTGGTATAGCTCTTGTAATATTCATCTTTAGTGGAAATAAAAAAATACGTATCGATTTCTTTTTCACTGTTCTATAGTTTGCAATAAAAAATAGTCAGTTTAATTTCTCAGGAGACTTCCTAATTTCCCTACAGCCAGGGAAATTTTCTTCCACAATGGTTGTTTCTCTCTGCAAGGAGATGTAAGTAAGGATTTTCCAGGGTAAAAGATAATAGACTGTTCTGCCAATAGATCCCTTTTCTCTTGTATAAACCCCAAAAATGAGCATTGTTGCGCGGGAATAACTACGCTTTTTTCGGAATTTATATAAAACCTAAATCTTGTAATGTTTGTGTAATTTTATTTATACTTTTAAGCAATTCTCTTTTGAATTACCAATAACTAGCCAATCGACTAAGTAGAGTACAGTTTTTATACCCTTTAGTTTTACATATCTTACAACTGGTTTCAGTTTTGTGAAAAGATATGGAGCTGTACATAAACCAAATGAAACACAATTAAATTTGTATAGTACGTTGCAAAAAACGAATCTTAACAACTTTTTTGACTACTGTGCATAGGGATAAGGAAATATGCATCTTTAAGATCAGCTTTCCCCAAGAATGCGTATTTTGAAATTAAATTTTTTGCCGTCCTATGTAGTCTTCTACTTTGCTATTGGAAGGGATTTTATAATCCTGTACCCACTCTATTATTGAACTGTTTACCTTTAATTTCTGCTAATTTTTAACGTATAATTCTAGTTCAGACGGTTGGCTAATTAAATTATTGAAAGGGAGGGCTAAGGCACTAATCCCACGGACTATAGTTGTTTCCGTAATTGATACAGTAGTTGTCTTGGCAGGATTTAGTACTCTCTTCGAGATTTAATTTTGATGGTCTGAGGACATTGCAGTTGGCAGCTGGTGGATACTTCTCTATCATACTGTTCGTTTTTTTTTATCTTTTAGTCCTTTTAATAAGAAATTGTTCCATCTAAAAACTATCTGAGTATGTAGTTCTGGCCTCGCAGGTATGATTTCGTCGGTTTTTTTTCCTATTAACAAATCTTACTTTGTTCAGGACCATCTGGTGCTTCTGATGTTGGCAAGTCTTGATTCGGATAAGTATTTCCTCAGCTAGCGTGAGAGGATCTTCTAATGCATCTGCAAATGCAAAAGAATTTCCTTGGTTTTGCTATTTATGATATCGATTGCATCTGCAAATGCAAAGATCTATTAGCCTATTTACAGCATCTGCAAATGCTGCAATTTCTGGTTTTGAACAGAAAAATAGGTTCATGAATATGTTCACTACCTGCAACTGCAATTGCAGACAGTGGGTACGATCGATTGTATCTGCTAATACAACGAACTATTCACCTTTTTGCTTGCTGCTTAACCTTGGTTATGCTTTCGACTGCATCTGCAAATGCAACGACTTTTTAGCATATTTACAGTATCTGCAAATACTGTAATTTCTGTTTTGAATAGAAACCAAGAGTGTAATAATTCGCTACCTCCAATGCAATGATTTTATGTAAGAGTGTTGCAATAGTATGGTGGTTATTTGTTTTTGTTGGTACTTTCTTTTTGTATCTGCAAATACCTAGGACTATACCGTTTTATTTTTGTCAGTACATATATCCTTTACATCGGCAAATGTAGGGATATAGTGTGCCTCTAACCACTCCAACATAATACACCTACTGAGGTGGAGGCTGTTGGGGGCCCTTCACATCTGCAAATGTGAAGGCCAATTTTAGTTAAAGTTATTCGCATCTGCAAATGCGAATTTGTAAATAGGTATTGATATTATTTATTAACATCTCCTGCAAGCAATGTTTACCCCAATTTTTTCCCTCACCGGTCGGCTCATATCAACACGAATTGTTTAAAAATAATGCGTTCCGATATACATCGCTTCGACAAAGCCGAACGATAACATTCCGATAAATTTATGACGAGCGGCTAAATCCCAAGTTGCAATCCAAAATACTGCGCGCGATGCGACAGGAATCCATGTCTACGTCCTAGCAAAATTTCTATTAATTTACCTTTTCCCCTTAATTTTGGGTTAGTTTGGGTTATCCTTGGGTTAGTTTTGGTTAGCACTTGGTTAGTTCTTGTTGATTGAGCCCCCGTTGCGAGCAAAGCGAACGGAGGGGCATGCAAAGCTATAATAATACCCAACTAGGGTTTTAGACGCTCAGAAATTATGAGTCAGCTTGCCTTTGTGGCTAGTTTTTAGGGGTTAATTTCGAGAGAAAAGGGCACTCTTCGACTTACATAAAATTTTTAATTTTTTTGAAAATTATTTATTAATACAGTAATAACAATAATTACATTAGACAGTGTTTTTGAACACTGGTATTGAGGATAATTGCATTTTAGTAATAATAACAGTACGATTTCCTATAAACTCTCTCTAGTATTGTGGCTATGAATATCCTTTGAAATTATTATGATAATATTTGATTTTTGAGTTTTATTTATTCTCCTGTAGATAAGTTTATTCTGTTCAAATTTTAATACCTTATGTAATTGCCATACTCTTAAATGTTCATATAGATCTGCAGTATGAGTCAGTGTCATATAACTTTTGTTTTTTTTTTTGCAATATTTGCATCAAATCGAATTGTGGTTTATAGTCCCACATGTGCCCCATACGGGGATCAAATATCGAAAACGTGATAATACGAAGGCATTATAACCATTTGTTTCTATTTTTTATATTCCTTTATATGGTATAAACGTTTTATTCTATGTAAAACATTAATAAATGTGCAAGCCGACCGGTATTTATTTCCTTAGTCAGCCTTTTGATTCTGTTATGTAAACACTTTTTGTGATTGAATAGTTTTTCTTTGGTAGGATGTACGATTGTCGAATAGACGAGATTACTAGAGAACGGTTCGAATAGCTCGTATCGTTAACTGTTGCTTATTACTTATATTCATTTCGATATAATATATTTCAATTCCGAATATATTGTTTGATTCTGTGTAATTGTGGACAGACGACAAATGTAACAATGTTTTGTCATGCCCTCGTATATAAATAACAGTTTGTTAGTAATTTTTGACTGTAACCCGTTCGCACTCTATTTTATTCTAATATAGTGAATTTTAGAAGTAAGAGTATTTTCCATTTTAATTTTATTAAGTAAAAAATTAAGGGTTACAAGTGTCATATTTATTCATAATAATACAGTTTAGTATTATACACATTTTGCTTTTATACGAGAGATAGTTTCTGTTTTTATATATTTATGATAACCAGGTATTTGAAATTTTGGCATATAATCTTATGTGGACTCACCCCCTGATTGGCTTCTTCCGATGAATATTGCCCCCTTTTTTCGCCTTTTTTGCGAGCAAGACGTATCACTACACATACACTGTGCTTGAAATACGATTTCTAGGCATTTTTCTTCTTAAAACCAAAAGAAAGAACCGATTTACGAATTCTTGCTTGTCACCGATCGGTACAAAATTGTAATGACGCATCAAGGCGATGAGCTCGAGCGGCTAGCCAGGGTCGGCTGAATCACCATAACTTCTTTAAAAATTGTACCGATAGGGAAAAAGTTGTATACTACAAAGTGTAATGAGGGACGGCGGAGATGCTCGGATAATTCCGATCGATCTTCCTTATAGGTAAGTCGATTGATCTTGTAATTATAGGTGAAAATATCCTTTCGGCTTTTAGAACTTTTTTAGCTTTTGGGTAGAAATGTTTTGATAATATAATGAACGCTCCACGATTATTTTTATCAATTCGGGTAATAAAGTTATTACGTTGATAATGCATTTATATTATGTCTTAGAGAATTATTAAAATTATTTAACGATAATTTGTCTTGTATGTAGTATCTTAGCCAAGTACTGAAAATATTGGGACGACAGCAACTACTTATGGCCGACTTTTATAATATTCAGTTGAGCTCTACCCTCACCTAAGGCTTAAATGGCTCCTACAATATAGCTCGCGAATCTGTATCAAAAATTGACCTAAAATTATTTAGTTATCTATTGTCTACTTGACACATAGAAATTGCTAAATTGAACAAAAACGGCCGTATGCAGGAATAAAAAACTGGGTCTTATATTGGAACAAAACCTAGCCTTGCTGGTGAAAAATAATGTTTAATGGATTAATTTCCTTTATTTGGCTTTCAAAAATATGCTGCTTCAGATACATAATGTGCATATTTACTCAGTTTGTATTTCCCTTATTTATTTTATATTTGGTTGGCTTACGCCAAACGTGCAGAACGTAGAACAATAACATTTGCTTTAACGTCGTAGACAATCTAAAATGTCCGTCATATTCATTGGCAAGTACCTACTATCTCTAACCATTGTTAAGTCAAAACTAATTCTGAATTCTGATGAACGTATGGCTTATCTCACTAATCGGCTAAACGAAATTCGGAATAAAGTTCCTTTTCGGCCGAAAACCGGAATCGAAATTCGGTGTAAAATTAAAAATGAAAAATGAAAACATATTTTAAGTTTCTGGTGTCACAATTTATAGAAATTTCAGATAAAAACCAATAAGATTACACATAAAATATCAGGAGAAGAACGACGTGCTTCTTCACTTCTGAAAATCGAAATCAAATCATATTCTGCCTTCTGGCAGATTCCTCGTCATTAGTCATATATAGGTTATTCGATTCATATTCCCTTTATTATTATCATTGTGTTCCTCGAAGTTCGACGATCATCCCCACCATGCTGCCATGCTGCAGCCGGCAGCGTGCTGACTCAACCGAGAACGAAGCGGAAGTAACCACCTAAAGGTGTTATGTGATCCTGGTCAGCCAGCAAAAGTGACACGAGCGACGAGAACACCAATAATTTTTTTGGCTTCGCGGCCGAAAAGTTTCCTTTTTTTTCCGGCCGAAAACCGAAATTCGGTCGGTCTCTATTTATTTTTATGCAATTTATTTGTTTTGCCCATGTTTGCTTTTGCATTTTTTTTTAAATTATTTTCTCTTGTAATTTTGCTTAAATCATCAAATGGTTTCAGCACAGGTCAAAATAGATTAGAAATGGATGATGATCATTGATAACACTAACGCAACGTACCACTTAGTTTGGGTTAGTAACAGTTTACATTTTTTAACATTCACAATTTTACGAGTGTTTCGGGAGCTTCGACCAAGACGTGTTGTCACAATTACTTTATCGCGTCATTCTTACTTTAACCTCCAAATATCAGCTTAAAAATTGGTCTAATATTTTCACAACGACTTTAGGATGAAAAAGCGAAATTTGTTACATAAGAGTTATATATCTCGGTTAGGTTCAGTTCATAAATAAATGTCAATGATAATGTTGCAAAATTTACCACTTTAAGATACTTCTAAAATTGAAACTATCTTTATATTCAAAAGGAATTCTAATTCAACGTTAGTTAACAAAAATAGACTGAAAATGACAAGTAATTGACAAATGTTTCATAATAAATTTAGTTTAGTTTAATTCTTAAATCGGAGATATGAATGACCCATACTAAATCCCGTTTTTGGCAAGATATTTTAAAGCGTTATCAAAAGGGCTTTCGTATTAAGCGGATATTTTGGATCTTCGTGGATTTGGGGAAAAATGAGATCATATCAGGAAGCATGTAATCTATTTGTCATGTTCAAAGAGTTTTTCTCAATTTACGTAGAATTTTCGAATCTTTTTCAACATAAAAAGTGCTAATGTTGAAAGTATCTAAAATTCGTAATATTGTCATTGAAACCTATGATATGAGCGAGCACAACCAGTGTAGCAAATTTTGTTTCTCATCTTAATCTTCTCATCTTATTAATTTCGGTACTTTTGAACGAAAATGCTGGGTTATCATATTTCAAGAAAAAAACTATGTTGAAATATGATGCGAAGAAGTAATTGCGGCAAAATGAAGAGGTGAACCATTGGAAGAATTGAATTTACGTAAGTATTTAGAAAATGATAAATTTGGCAACAATGCCATTTATAAGTCGACCGCAACCCCTACTAACTAACCCCTACAAAGCAAGTATAAGTATAGAAAAGTGACAAGTAAAAATTTGCTACCTTTGACTTAAATATACATTTTTTTTCTTTTATTATTGTTAAATTTTACCTCTAAAATTATTGTTGAAATTACATTTTTAAAATTATTACCATTCTTATTAATTTTTAATTTGCTTTGTTTCTATGTTAATATGAGGTCGTAGGAAAAGACATATTTCTACCTCATGCGGAAATTATCTCTTCCAAACTCAAACAGCTTGCCCAAACTCGGCTCCACGACAACGTTCGGGTGAACGGCAGTCGCGTGCAGGAAATTATCAATTTCCATATTTGTTAGGAAAATAACTATTTTAGTTGTTCATAGAAGTTTTAGCAGAAATCACATCAGAAATTTAACTATTGTGAATATAATAATAATAGTGCCATTTTATTAAAAATAATGTTGATTTTTTATTTTTATTTATATGTATTAACTTTTTAATGTAATTGATATTATATTAGTTTAACTATTGTAGATAAAATATTTATAAACCTCCCAACACTGGAAATAAAGGGCCATATTTTTTTCTCACCAATGGCTCCTAACCTCTTTGAATTTTTGCTAAATTAGGTTTTTTGCACACTTGGGGTCAATCTAAGACGATTTAACAAAAAAAGTGAAAACTTCAGCAGAGCGATATTAAAAACTATACAAAATTAAAAACAGTTCAGACGCGGTAGAAGCGAAACCTTCATAAAACTAAACGAAGTGGCCACCCATCCAAGTACTAACCACTCCCATCATTGCCTAACTTCAGTTATCGGACAACTACTTTTTACTTTGTACTCCTGGCAGACATGTAACAACTGTATACTCATCTCTGTATCTCATTCTCTCGCAGGCTACATCCTATATATTTATATCATTTTATTGATGTCGCTTTTTTCATTTCATCGAGTCTCCAATCACTACCTTTCGCAGCCGGCTAAAGGCGCTAAAGAAGTTTTCACTTAAAAAAATATATTTCTGCGTGAAGTTCACGCGCGATAGAAGTGAAACTTCTTGCTTAACAGCTATAGATACAGTTAAAGTATTAGAATAATTATTAGAATGCCGTCTTCACTTCCGGACGTTTCCACTAACATATACGTAGATGTTTTATAGTCAACGCTACCATTTCCCCTCCTGCCGGCTTTCTCTCAATCAAGACGCTGACGCAGTCTTCCAACTACCCTCACTTCAAAAATGCAACCAAACAAAGCTTGAATGCGCTGGGTGGGAATTTATTGCAATAAGAATGCAATCGGGACGTAGTAGTTATTTGTATTCGGAGGACTTTCACTGCGCTATTATAAAAAGAGTTTTTCAAAATTAAAATTAACGAAAACTTTCTTAGGCTCGCTCAACAATCACCCAACATCGGCTAAATGGATTTGGCAGCATTAGTTACTTCATCCTAAACAAATAAAATTGATCTTGAAAATATAATTAGGTAACAAGTAAACTGAATTAAAAGTAAAAAAAAAAACACTTTTAGGTGTCATTTTATGTATTGGCTTCGTCAGGCAATATGTATACATATGCATACATGCACTCATACACTTTAATTGGCATAGGTATGTATATGTGTATCTATGTCTTTGCTTGAATTTAATTGTTCTTTTGGTTCATTTTATTGTAGTTATTGCAGTTTTTACTATTTTGTAATACATGCATATTTAAATATTATATTTTTACCTTTAGTGCAGTTTTGTTCTAATCGATTTTTGTACGTATGTATCTATAAATAAATTACCTCTTTTAATAATGATGTTCGCGAAACGTGCCAGACCGGCGACATATTTTTAAGTAACACCTCGCCATAGAGTGATAGCAATATAAATGTAGTCGTTTTTAATGCCTTGGGGTTAGTTTTGATTATTTTTCGTTGGTTGCACTCCCGGCGCGAGCGAAGGCCCATGCATGAAGTGTTCAAAAGACGCAACGTAACAGAGGCTTTATGGCTAACATTTATGTTAGAATCGCCCTACGGCGTTTTTTTTTACTCAGACAATACAAACATAATCAGTGCGCACCTTTTTTACCAATATTTTTAAAGTCGACTGAATTTTTACGACGTAATGGACAAAATTATTTTAATATACATATCCTATAACCTATATCCTATGTATGTCGAACCTATATAATTATGAAGTTGCTTATACGAAAATTGATACTTTTCGTAAATGTATAACATGTTGTGTGTGACTTTAGTTCATAGTAAATTTAACTTGATCATATATACAATATTAGCATATTCCATTTATTTATTTGAATTTTAAAGCAAGAGGAAGCTTATGGGACCATTGTGCGGCCACTCACATACCAATTAAGGTGGGTAGCCTGACCTCCCTATATAGCGAAGGCACACGGCTTCCTCGGCTGGATCTTTCTTATATCCTACCGATCCAGCACAGCTTCCGAAGTGCACCAATCGTGCCCTAGCTAACTCTGGACATTTGTTTAAGTAGACTATTCCTTGTTGTCCAAGCACCACCTATATTGCCGATCGTCTACGATCGGCAGCCGTTGCAAATGCCCCCTAAAGCTCTGTGAGGAGCTCTATTACAAGTCTCTTGCTCCCCCTCCAGTATTTACCTAAATGTAGCATGAAAAGACGCGGCTGAATGAATCTAGGGCTACATCAGGACATGACACTGAACATGTTTGATTGGGAAAGAACAATTCAAATCATATTCTTATTTTAAAGGGAAATAATTAATTTAATTTTCTATTGCTCTCAAAGAGGGTTTATATTAAACAAATATATTACATAGGTACAAATACAAAATTCCTGCAATATAATTCTGAAAGTTCTCTCATAAAACTGCGAATATATATTTGGGCTTTAAAAACAACATACAAATAGAAAACAGTCGCAGTATGCAACAAGTTTGGCCGTTTCGGGAAAGTTAGAGAAAAGTTTTGCGATTAATTTTATACAAGCATTGCCTATTTAGAACATCCAAAATTTCCCGAGGGAGGTGTCATTTCAACTTTCCCTAACTAATGCCACCTAAATCGTCCTTTTGTGGTGTTTTATATTTAAGGTGTATCGCTGCTATTGTTTCCTCAGCCTGCGATTAGTTTTCTTTAAGATGATCGTTCTATTTCACCCCCAAAGTCATCATAATATAACGAAAAAAAAACAACTATTATTGCATTATTGCATGGGTGACAGAAATGGAGCGTACTCCCGCTAAAGGGAGATTAAGGCTAAGATTTGGATCTAACAGTTAATAATAATTAACGCGATTATGTAATTTATTGCTTTAAGGCCGGTATTCACTAGCAACATGCAATGGACCATTTTTAAATGCTTAAAAGTATCCAAAATCCTTAAAATTACAGATTGTAATAAAAAGAAAACACTTATTTTGAAAGAATAATTGCCTTTTCCATCAGAATTGTTATATGTTGAACATTAACACCTCCCACACAAATAAATAAATACTATAAATTTACACTTTACATACACTATGGTGATATATATTACAAAAAGGTAGTAAATATATTATAGTGGTGTTTTGTGACGCAATTAATAAATATCTAACTAAATAAGAATTTGAGTTCAAAGTAGAAAAATCTTCTAAGTTTCGAAGCTTGATTGGATTTCAGGCGACAGTTATTATTCTGTTGTACTATTGTACTTTATGAAGACTTAAAAATTGATAGCATGTAAGTGATTCAATTGTGTATGCTGCAGATTACACAAATAATATATCACATATCTATTGATTAAAATCTGGGTGACTTTACTTAGCGTAGCCTCCGCTATGTGTCCACAAAGAGCAAGTCCAATTTTTTTGTGATCGGCTATCACTACGGAATGTTAAGAGAAAGTCGGCGATGTTTTGGAGTCATTCAGAAAATTCATTATCCTGGAAATTATAAATGGAGGTTGTTCCCTAATGACGTTAATATTTCAGGGTTTGTATTGTATTGTATTTGAAAGTACTTTGGATATTATTTTAATTTTGGTGTGTGTTAATAGGTTATAAAATCACATCGGTGGTTGATCTGATATATTCTTATTTTCGATTTGGCTGGGTAATTCTTCATAAAAAACGGTCTCTTGCCTTTTTTCCGTACTGACTGACTAAAACAATTAAAGTAAAATTGTTTCATTTGGTATTACTAACGAATAATTTTTGGATATATATTCCTTAATTCTATATGGGGATGTGACTTTATGAACAAAAGTCCATATTTAATAACAACGGCAACGGATCAAACCTATACATTTTTGATGATCAGTGGCGGCTCGTGGGATTTTTGAGAAGAATAGGACCAAAAAGTAAAAAAAAACTTCTTACCTTTTATTGAAAGGTAAAGTTCATTCTTCTTGCCTTTAATTAAATGGTAAGTTATTAATTTACTTCTAATTTTTTTGTGCCATCCGTCTGAAAAAACCTACGATACCACTAATCATTATTAATGGTAATAAAAATTAATAAATTTAAATCGCTGAATGTTTATATGAACCTTTTTCTTAAAATGATCTGAAGAATCACATCCACACAGAGAAACGCTGTTGAATCTCGTTGACGCTGCCCTCTTTCAGGTTGCGGAGCTCAGACGATGATAGCAAATATAAACTCGCTTCATTTGAATCAAATGTATATTTAGTGACGATTTGGAATGCGTATTTAGGAATCCTCCACGTTACAGAACCCCACTTAAATAACGCCCTCTGGTTGGCTAGATAAGCACGTGTATTACACTAGCCCCGTTCGTTAATGTTGTACCTATACGTTTTTGAAGTAAAACTTCATAACGCGTGCCAGGAGGCGAATAGAGGGTCGCGAGACACGGCGGGCGACACCGAGCTGGTGAAACGAAAACGTGCCGCGATACACGAGCTGGCGGAACGAAAACTAGCCGCGACAGACGAGCTGGCGGAACGAAAAATATGAGGGTTATTTATTGTGATATCTTTGTTAGTTTACAAGCAAAGAATATGAGATTTACTCTATTACCTTGTCAAGACATTTCATGAAGAATATTTTTTGAAGTGAAACTTCTTAACGCGCGCACCATGAGTAAAATTTGAAGGTCGCGACACACGACGAGAGGCCGCGCTGGCAGGCCGCGGCGCGGCGGCCCGGAACGAAAACTGGCCGCGACACATGAGCAGGCGGCACGGAAAATATGAGAATATCTCATTGTGATATCTTGGTTAGTTTACAAGCAAAAAATATGGGATTTGCTCTGCTACCTTGTCAAGACATAAGCGACACTTTTATGAAGAATATTTTTTTTCATTTAAGCCTTCCCTTTTTGTTAATTGAGTGGGATATTTTAAAAACTACTTTTTAACCAAATTCGTTACGATATGTATAGGGCGTTTAAGTTTAAAAAGTTTCACTTCAGATATGCGCACATAGTGCACACGCTCTTTTTTTTCATTTAAGTCTTCACTTTTTGTTAATTGAATGGTATATTTAAAAAAACTACTTTTTAACCAAAATCGTTGATATGTATAAGGCTAGGGCGTTTAAGTTTTTGTGATATCTTTGCTAGTTTACAAGCAAAAAATATGGGATTTGCTCTGTTACCTTGTCAAGACATAAGCGAAACTATAATGAAGATTTTTTTTTTCATTTAGGCCTCCCCTTTTTGTCCATTGAGTAGTATATTTAAAAAACTACTTTTTAACCAAATCCGTTACGATATGTATAAGATTTTATTGTGATATCTTTGTTAGTTTACAAGCAAAAAATATGAGATTTGCTTACCTTGTTAAGACATAAGCGAAACTTTTATGAAAAATATTTTTTTTTTCATTTAGGCCTTCCCTTTTTGTTAATTGAGTGGTATATTTAAAAAAAACTACTTTTTAACCAAATCCGTTACGATATGTATAAGGCTAGGACGTTTAAGTTAAAAAGTTTCACTTCAGATATGCGCACATAGTGTCTTACTTCACGCATTTGTATCCATGCAATTCATTCCGCTCGTTACGGGACGCAACCAACTAAAACTAACTTAAACTAACCCAAGGCATGACAAAAAACTAACTAATCAAAAATAAATTAATAAAAAAACTTGCAAGGACCGGGCGTTGAACCTATTGCTCCGCAATCTAAACCCGTGAGCTTTACTACCTGAGCCAGGCTTTCTCATTCCTGCTTTCTCGAAAAGTCTAATATAAATGCGTGAAGTGAAGTAAAAAAACGTAAACAACATTGACAGGCGGGGTTGGAGTTATCCAATCAGATGGCGTTATTTAAATGAGGTTCTGTAGCACGGAGGCTTCCTAAATACGCACTCGACGTAGTATAATGATAAAAAGAGCGTCATGCGTATGTCTCTTTGTTAGACAGCGTCTAGCGTTTGTTTTTAGGCTATAGTACATACATCCACACTACAGTTCCATTATGGGTCTTAATTTGACCAATATAAATGCAGTTAATCGGCGGAGCTAGATAAGCGAGGGGAAGCGGATGGCCCTACGCTCGCTTCGGGGGCGCAACCAACTGAAACTAACCCACACTAATCCATGGCATGCCCAAAATCAGTTCTAATCTAGCAGAAAAAGATACTGACTTTGTTTTAACATTTTTCAAAATGCATAAATTGCATCTAGCTCCACCAATTAACCGTCACTTTTGTGCATTCCTATTGGTTTAATTAAGACCCATAACGGAACTGTGGGGTGGATGCACTTTCGTCCTTTTTAGACCTAGGCTGCCACGTTGATTTAAAGTTCACTTTAATATACATTAAGCTAGGTTGATTTTAAGAGGTTTGCTTGGTTTACTATAGCTCGACCTATTTAGGATTGTTTTAATTTAAATAAACTAACTTATTTTGGGAAAGAGACCATTCAGTTTCCTGTAGAGGTACATTCGACTGAATGAGGATTAGGTATACTGGGTTAGGGCATCCAGGGTCGCTCCGTACAATAGACTCTGAATCAACGGAAAAGGTTTGAACTTGTTACCAGAGAGTGTTTGCCGTTAAGGTACTACCTGCAGGATCAAGTTGTCGTTTACTTGGTTTTTCTGCTCTTTTATACTAAAATTTGTTGAGTGTTTACTGAATGTTTTAAAAACATATTTAGATAATGAGTATAGTATAATTATCTTTCAAGTTCAAATACCAAGTTCAAACTTTAGACTGAGTGTTATTTTTATATCAGAATTATTAGTTTGCACCAATTGGTCTCCAATGCTCAAAAACATCTTTTCTAGTTAAAAAGGCGAAAGCTCAAGCTAATGAGTGTAAAAGAAAGAAAAGAATATTTAAAAATGACTAAATGTTGTTGCCGAATACCCTAAAACCCCCTTTAAAGTAATAAAGTTCAAAACTCATTGTCAATAAGAAAAGAAGAGAACCTCCTTAATGATTAAGAGAAATAAGGCACCATTACAATATTTGATATGTCTTCAAAGCACCAGTCTGGGTCCTGCCTGTGGCTTAGTTCGGTCCTGGATTCCAATCAATGGTCACACATGCTAACTCCTACTCAGTTCAGAATAGTTGCTGTGGGTCTCCATTTGGCTGCTCTTTGTCAATCTGGAATTGCAGGTTGCCACTGGATGGTGCCCCATGTAAATGAAAACTATGTAAACAAAATATGAGTAATAGTTACAATTACTTTTTATTTTAACGTCTTTATCGACATCATAATTTATAGTCAATGTTAATACTACTTTATTTTTGTTTTTAATTGCTAAGTTACTCACAAAAATGAAACCTACCAATTTTAACATTGGAAATGTTTTTGTTTTCCTATTATGGGGTATCAAATCACGAAAAAGTGCATGCTACATTTGGCACATCGCGTAATATACGTGAGAGATCGTGTTAGTCTGTTTCTGAGGATGGTATCGGTTCAAATGACAAAAATAAATTAACTGAAACTAACCGAAAGTTGATTGAGCGACTAACCCAAACTAACTAAAAGAAACCAAAAGCACAAAAAAGGTTTAAAATGAATCCATACAAATTAAAAAAATAAAAGTAAGTTAAAGCTAACTCAAAGTAACCGAAATTTGGCGAATAACCAAAACTAACCATAAAAATTAAAATTAGTATCGGATCCGGTTCAAATTACTAAAATAAATTGGAACTAACTGAAACCAACGGAAAGTTGATTCAACGACTAACCGAAAGTAACCAAAAGCTCCAAAAAAGACTAAAACGTATCGGAACAGATTAAAAATATTAAAGTAAGTTAAAACTAACCAAAACGAACCGAATTTTGGCGACTAACCAAAACTACCAAAAAACATTAAATCCGATTATAACATATCGGCGCCGATTGAAATGGCTAAAATTAAAACTAACTGAAATTAACTGAATATTGATTGAACGTCTACCCACGACGACTATCTAACCCAACTTAACCCAATCTAACCTAAACTAACCAAAAGCACCAAATATGGCTAAAACGTTTCGAAACAGTTTAAAAATATTATAGTAAGTTAAAAATAACCCAAATTAACCGAATTATGGCGACTAACCAAAATTAACCAGAAACATTAAAATTGGTTATATCGGAAAGTTGATTGAATGACTAACCAAAACTGATCAAAAGTAGCCAAAAACACCAAAACGGACTAAAATGTATCGAAACAGGTTACAGAAATTAAAGTAAGTTAAAACTAACCAAAACTAACCGAATTTTGGCGACTAACGAAAACTAACCAGAAACATTATATTTGCCTATAACGTATCGGAGCCGGTTCAGATGAATACTTTGGTTTCTTGACAGTGAGTTTCCAAAGTCGCATAACGACACGGAAAATTTTAGTGAACGTCACGACACAGTTTATGCATAACTGATTATCATGTATCGGAACCCGCTCAAATAAGTAAAATAGATTGCGACTAAGTGAAAATAACCGAAAGTTGATTGGACGACTAACCAAATCTATGAAAATTGATTATAACGTATCAGAACCAGCTCAAATAAGTGAAATAAAATGAGACTAAGTGAAACTAACCAAAAGTTGATTAGACGACTAACCCAACCTAACCAAATCTATTAAAATTTATTATAACGTATCGAAACCGACTGAAATGACTAAAATAATAGAGACTAAGTGAAACTAACCGGAAGATGATTAGACGACTAACCAAAACTAACCAAATTTATTAAAATTAATTATAACGTGTCGGAACCTACTCAAATGACTAAAATAAGTTGAGACTAAGTAACACTAACCGAAAGTTCATTAGAAGACTAACCAAATCTATTAAAATTGATTATACGTATCAGAACCAGCTCAAATAAGTGAAATAAGTTGAGACTAAGTGAAACTAACCGAAACTTGATTAGACGACTAACCAGAACTAACCAAATCTATTAAAATTGATTATAACGTATCGGAACCGACTCAAATAACTAAAATCAGTTGAGACTAAGTAAAACTAACCGAAAGTTGATTAGACAACTAACCAAAATGAACCAAATCTATTGAAACTGATTATAACGTATCGGAGCCGGCTCAAATAAGTAAAATAAGTTGAGGCTAGGGGAAACTAACTGGAAGTTGATTCGACAAATTATCCAATACTAACAAAGTTTATTAAAATTGATTATAACGTATCGCAACTGACTCAAATGACTAAAATAAGTTGAGACTAAGTGAAAATACCCGAAAGTTGATTCGACGATTAACCAAGACTAACCAAACCTATTAAATTTGATTATAACGTTTCGTAACCGGTTCAAATGACTAAAATAAGTTGATATTAAGTGAATCTAACCCAAAGTTGATTAGCCGACTAACCAAAACTAACCAAATCTATTAAAATTTATTATAACGTATCGGAACCAGTTCAAATAAGTAAAATAAGTTGAGACTAAGTGAAACTAACCGAAAGTTTATTCGACGATTAACCAAAAATAACAAAATTTATTAAAATAGATTATAACGTATCGTAACAGGTTCAAACGACTAAAATATGCTGATATTAAGTAAAACTAACCGAAATTTGAATTGACGACTAACCAAAACTAACCCAATCTTTCAAAATTGTTTATAACGTATCGGAAAGGGTTCAAATGACTAAAGTAAGTTGAGATTGAGCAAAC
The DNA here is from genome assembly GCA_016904865.1 of Pissodes strobi. Classification (NCBI taxonomy): domain Eukaryota; kingdom Metazoa; phylum Arthropoda; class Insecta; order Coleoptera; family Curculionidae; genus Pissodes; species Pissodes strobi. The sequence goes on along the minus strand of MU184360.1, from coordinate 115,449 downwards.
TAACCGAAACTTGATTGGACGACTAACCAACATTAACCAAATCTATTAAAATTAATTATAACGCGTCGGAACCGGTTCAGATGAATAAAATAATTTAACACTAAGTGAAACTAACAGAAAGGTGATTAAGACGATTAACCAAATCTAAACAAATATATTAAAATTGAGTATAGTGTATCAGAACCGGCGTAAATAAGTAAATTAAGTTTAGACTAAGTAAAACTAACCGAAAGTTGATAGGACGACTAACCAAATCTATTGAAATTGGTTACAACATATCGGAGCCGGCTCAAAAAAGTAAAATAAATTGAGAC
>MU184360.1:58284-110135 GCA_016904865.1 Pissodes strobi | reverse complement strand
AAACTTATAGCATAATTATGCCGAACTGTGCTGTGGCTACATGTAAACACAATAAGAGGACCACCAAAGGGAGTGATATTAAATATTTTCGGTTTTCAAAACATGACTTAGCAAAGCAGTGGATTCGTGCTTGTCGAAGAGAAGATAGAATTAACATGAAAGATGGTGAGTATCTTTAATTATTAAAGCTTTACTATATTATTTTTATTACATATTTCCACGATTTACATGATTTTTTATGGCAGTGGCACGCACTCTAAAGGGAGATCCTATGGCTAGAAATGGATCCTAATTTCACGTACCGTGATTTATCACGGCACGGGCGCCTGCACTCGGAACGGTTGGCCACCGCGACAACTTATTAAAAATCACGGTTCAACCCGTTCGTACACTAAGGAATCTGTCGGCCTGTATAAAGACATAACTGAGACTGCGAATTGGCGAACTATAGCGGCGCGGCGTGACCGTGGCGTTATATTTAAACTTTAAACGCTGCCGCTAATTCGACGACATTCGAGTGCTGCTCTACCTTCTTTAAACGTTCTTTTTAGATATACCACGATCAAGTCACGGTTCACGGTCCAGCCAGACATTATGTGGTTAAAAAATATTTGCCAAAATTTAAATAAGTAAAAAAAAATAAATTTGGAGTGTGCTTAAGACCGCACGACAGAAGTGAAAACTTCAACAAGCGGGGTCATCGTTTGTCAGAATTTCAATCCGAGCCTTCATTGCAGAGATACGAGCGAAAAACGGTTTTGCCCCCAAAATCCCCCCCTTAAATTGAAGCCCCGGTCCCCCCCGTATGGTCTAAGGTGGCCCCCATGGGGCGCACCTACCATAAAAATTTCGACCCCATACCTCTTCTCGTTTTCTGGAAATTAATTATTTTAGTTTTTGCTTCTCCCCCCTCCCCTGGCCAAACGGAGGGGAGTACGGGGTCCCGTTTTCGTCCAGGATCTTCTTTTCACCCGGCTACATCCCCTGAAAGTTTCAGCCCTCTACCTATACGGGAACATGCCAGTATAAGGAGCGTTACGTTACATATCCGAGCATGACGCGTGATGGGTGATGCGTGACGCGTGACGGCTCGGTCTTATTCAACCCCCACAATAAAAAAAATTTGCGAAACGCGCCTAAAGAAGTTTTCACTTCAAAAATAAAGCAACATGTATTATTGAAGTGTGATTGAAGTGAAACTTCTTAACGCGCGCCGGAAGGCAAATTTACACATGCTCACATACGATGGTACCAGGGTGCTGAAATCTGTTAGGTTCTGTAGCGCTACAAAAGCTCATTGATTTGGGCACCTAATCGCGCCATGTTTTCGCGATGCAATCGTTTTGTCCCAAGAGCCCTAGTGGTCGAGTGGTCTAGGTGGTTAGGTCTCGATTCGACGGCTATCGGCGGAGCGGCGCGGCCCAAGTTCAAACCCCGTTGCTTTTTGAAGTGAAAACTTCTTTAGGCACGTTTTGCGTTTTATTTTTGCGGGGGTTGAATGAGACCGAGCCGTCACGCGTTACGCGTCACGCGTCATGCTCGGATATGTAACGTAACGCTCCTTCTACTGGCATGTTCCCATATAATTTAAGGGGTGATTTTGGGGGAAAACCCGTTTTTTGCCCGTATCTCTGCAACGAAAGATCGGATCGAAATTCTGACATACGATGACCCCGCACATTGAAGTTTTCACTTCTGTCGTGCGGTCTTAAGCACACACCAATTTTTTTTTAATTTTTTTTAAGGTTAAGTTTCTAAACAATTTTATGAAGAATATTTTTTTGATTTGGGCCTTTCTTTTTTGTTAATTGAGAGGTATATTTTAAAAAACTACTTTTTAACCAAATCCGTTACGATATGTATAAGATTTTATTGTGATATCTTTGTTAGCTTACAAGCAAAAAATATGGGATTTGCTCTATTACCTTGTCAAGACATAAGCAAAACTTTTATGAAGAATATATTTTTTTTTTCATTTAGGCCTTCGTTTTTTGTTAATTGAGTGGTATATTTAAAAAAACTACTTTTTAACCAAATCCGGTACGATATGTAGGGGTCGTCATTTTCTTGACAACTTCTTGATTTTGTCTTGTTCCTGTCTTGATTTCAAGACAAGATCATGACAAGAAATGATCCTTGTTTGTCAAGACAAGAGAAGAAATTACTTCTCAAGTTCACGATTTCTTGGAAAGAAACCAAGAAAATCTTGAAATTTGTTGAAAATATAAAATTAAAAAAAAACTAATTTGTTTGCTAGTTTATTGAAAAAAAAAACAAAGCACTGAAACATTTTTAATGGAATGATACAAAAACTATTATGTAAAAAAATAACTTTTTTATTTAATTTCGGCCCTCTACCTATTCGGGAACGGTTTTTTTCCCCAAAACCCCCCTTAAATTAGAGCCCCGGTCCCTCCCGTATGGTCTAAGGTGGCCCCCCATGGGGTGCACCTGCCATAAAAATTTTGACCCCGTCCCTCTTCCCGTTCTCCTGAAATTAATTATTTAAATGTTTCTTTCTCTCCCTTCTCTTGGCCAAACGGAAGGGGGTACGGGGTCCCGTTTTCGTCCAGGATCTTCTTTTTACCCCGGCTACATCCCCTGAAAATTTCGGCCCTCTACCTATACGAGAACATGCCAGTAGAAGGAGCGTGACGCGTGACGTTACATATCCGAGCGTGACGGCTCGGTCTCAAACTCATCAAAGATATATATGTATAGCTACTATTGTCACCCCAATGAATACACCACTGCACACTGCTTGGTATTTTAGGTATTTAAAGTGGCATTGCCCAGAAAAATCCAGTTATATACAGTATACCTATGGTCAGTAAGTTTCCCAATGTATAAAAATAACTATAATATGTAGGTACTTAATGTAAAATGTAAACTCAAAAATGTGGAAGTAGGTATTTATGTTCTTTTATTCCTCTAGAAGTAATTAAAAAATAAACAATTTAAGGTATAAAAATTTACAATATTAAATGGTAATTTAATATAGGTACTCCGTTGAGGTAATCCTAAAATTACTTAGTTCTCAAATTTTGAAATAATACTTAAATAACCATTTATACATTCAAATTATTTTCTAGAGTAAAACTATGTATAATATATCAATTATAATTAGTAATATAAATATGGAATGAAAATACTTTTATTATTTAGTTAACACACGTACACGTATAATTAGGAACGTACCTATTATCCAAAATGTCCTTTAAAATCCCCCGAAACTGTGAATATTGTATTTCAAACATACACGCTTACATAGCAGAATCGAAAGCGTCGTTCCCAGGTGACGTCACACGTTTCTGTGTGGGAGGTTCTGCCTGCGCAAGAGCATACCGTTATATGTGTATCGTGACCGTTACCGTTCTATTTCGCCGCGAGTATCTCTAGCAATCGGTATCGTTGTATAGCAAACTCCTCTCACCGTTGGAGGACCTTTATAGCATAGCTTGTAGTTACCGTAAGCGCGAGCCTGGTGAATGGACCCGCTTATAGCATAAAACTGAATAGCATAGTCATTAAAGCTGTACCGCCACGTACCGTTTGATACCGCGACCAGATTTATTTTTGTATCCCCTCCCCTCCTTACATGATAATACTTTATTTGGGAATAGTTAGGCTACTAAAAGGTTGAGAAGGGCACTTCGTAAATGTTGATTTGTTTTCCCAGTTCACAATAGAAATGATGTTATGGTCATTGCTTTTTTACTTTCTAATACCTCTACAAAACTATCCGACCAAAATACCGATGCAAGGCGATTTGAACCGAAACCCCTCGCAGTTGAATTTCCAATTCTTTAAGTTTCGCATAACGTTTCGATCTGTTAACTATGCCTGTCTTAGTGCCCTGCACGGACCGAATTTACACTCGGGTACGATCATCAGTCACTATAGCCCGGTCCGAGTATGCTCGGCTCGAGTTTATAAATTGTTAGGCCCGACCCTGCCCGATCCGATTCTATTTTACAAATAACACTTTTAAGCCGTTATATAGCTAAAAAGACACTCACCGTAGACCCGTGTTGCTAGATGACGAATAGGGAATTATTGTTGCAACCGTAAAAATGTATCGTATTTCATTACACGCAATATCGTTATCGTTTCTTTTCGGATCGGAATAGATAGCGTTAAAATTTTTACTCGATTAAATATATTGTTATCGATAATAAATTAAAAGTATAGTATTTTTGCGTCCTATATTAGACTTTACAAGGATATATTATAGTATTTGACATCGAAATATAGTATAGTACAATATATCATTGAATAATTGGCAACCAACCCTGGGCATACAGTTAAGCTGTGGCCATACTTTTATTTAAAAAATATTCTTTGAATTCATAGGAACTGAAAGATGGCCTTCTGCCTTTCAGTGACTTAGGCCGGACTGGCCCGGCCCGGTTCGGTTTTAAAATATAAAAGTTTTGCTTAGATGAACCATACTTATTCACACTATTAACGGTATAACAGACAAACTAGTGCCCTGCACGGACCGGCCCGTTTCGGTCGGGCTGCGGCTGGCCCGACAAACGGTCCAGGCCGGGCCGCAGCCGGACCGAAACGAGCCGGTTCAAGCTGGACACTAGTTTGTCTGTTATATCGTGAACAGTATTAATAAGTAATGGTCCAACTGAGCAGAAAATTTGTGAGAAAGTTTAAATGAAAATAATTCAGAGACACAAAATATTGTTTTAACATGAAAAAATTGGGTAATTGAGGTGATAAGGTGATTAGTAGTTATAATTTATATGTTTCACGCTTGCTACCGCTCTTTGACTTTTTGATCATCTTACCATACAGCTGTTTTGGTTGTCTATAAAGCTGTTTTAGCTATCATACAGTTTTTAACAGCACCATCCGATGGTGGATAGAAATGGCTTGCGTGATCTGAAAATTTGTCATACTGCTTTTTAGACACCTGAGACAGCTTTTTAGGCAGCTAAGACAGCTAACACAGCTTTTTAGACATCCAAAATAGCTATTTGTAGAGCTCTTTATGGTAGGGGATCAAAGAGCCAAAGAGTGGGTACTGGTCTGAAGCATACGAATCATGACTACTATGATGATCCATGCCAATATCTTATTAAAACTTATGTATTCAGGAGACAACATTTTGTTTTTACAATAAAACCAGAATTATCACTTCAAAACGTAATAATATTTTAGTTATCTTTTTCAATAAGGTAGTTCCATGATAAATTTACTCCAACACAATTTTATCCACAATACAGTAACATTATTTTTACATCCGACGCGCTAATATTATTATCATCAAATGATGATGATGAGAATTTTAATCATATCATGATGATATTAACATAGTTGGCGTAACGCGCGTTAAGTGCAAAAGTTCTGTTTCGGTATTTTGGATAAAACTGTGTTGTAGGTAGTGCATTTTGCTCAAGGTTCCAAACCTCAGCTTGGACAATGCTCTAAGACTGCAAGCATTCAAATTTCATAGCATTGAAGATTTAAAATGGCGGCTGTCCGAAAAATAAATACAACCCGATCACATTTTCATCATCACAATATCAAAATCACAATATTCATTATTTCACATTGAACTGATTTGATGAAAGAACAGGAACCATACAGGAGCACTGGATCATTTAGCAGGCATCGACCTCTACAGGTTTACTCTGTTTATGATGTAGTATAAGAAACAGTGTATAGAAACAGAAACAGAGGGTGGAAGGTGTTACCAGCCGGACGCGTCGTATAAAAAGTTCTGCTTCTTGAGGTTTTAAAAAATATACGTGAACTTGAAATTAAATAAAACATTTTCTTCCTTTATACGTGTAAAAACTTTTTTTGAGTTTTGAGACACCCTGCAATCAAAACGGGAATTCATTTTTAGTGTTCTGGATTACTCAAGAAGCAGCACGTTTTATGAAGGATAATTTCAATTATTTACATTTTTTCCTTGGTCAAAAATGACTTATTCGGATTCGGAATTTAACGACTCATTTTCGAATGATATAGGGTATAGTCGGGTGAGTTGGCTTATGTTATTATTTTCCTGTAACTGCTCAACTACTGTTCCAACTGGTAAGTAAATAGTAACGGTGAAATTCATTTTACAAAAGAAAATTTAATATTTATGGAACATGCTGTATTTGGACATCTATCCCAATTTAGTTGGATGAGCTAGCCAGTGGCCAATGCGATAAGGGAGAGACGACCACAAAATACAAATTAAATTATAATACACATTTTCTAAGGCAAATTAAATTATTACTTAACAACAACTAATTTGATTTAATTTTAAACGCGATTTTACCACAATTTTGGCAAGTGTTTATAAAAGAAGACCAATTTTCATAAAACCACGTACATCTGGTAGATTATGCATTTAAACTAATCTAGATTGGGTAAAACTTCCTTCTTTATTATGGACTTCTATATCCTGTTCCTCGTCAGAACTACACGGTGTTTGACGTTTTCTTTTTCGCGCCATTTTTTTCCGGGACTTTTCTTTGTCGGGTTGTTCTTTGTTTGTTTGGTTTTCTTGGTGAATCTGTATGTCATAATCGCAATGTATTCGGGAAAGTTAATAGAGTAGAAATAAACCAGATTTGCTGAAAAGCTCATTTCCTTTCAGGGTATCTTCTAAAAGTTCAAAAAATATCCCAATATCGACACGGTGTACGCGCGACCTTCGCCCCAGGGGATACACTCTCAGGTTTTTTAATAGATAAGTAAGGATATCTTCTGAAAAAATCAATGAGAACCGGCAATTTATTTTTCTTAATTGAAATTATAATTAATGTGTAGTTTTTCAATAAAATTAGAGGCAAGCTTTCGAATACTGTATTGTTGTGCCTTTTTAATGTATGGCACTAATTTATTATCTCTGGCCTCTCCCAACATGCAATCAGGTTCCATTTAAGAGCCATTTTTGACAGCTTCATCTCCTAGCCTCAAATTTTCTTCATTATAATTTCTATGATTTGAGCTCTTTTTTTATACTCCGTTAGATTTTTTCTTCAATTAATTGGAATAGAGCCAAACCATAAAGAAAATGGCTTGAAAATAAGTGGCCGTCTATCCTTATTACTTGGTGGTCATCTTTCTCGAATGCTAGGGAGAGATGACCAACGTGAGAAACAAAATCCAGTGAATGACTTTTAACTCTTTTTAATGGTTAGGATTAATTAATAAACATTCAAATTAACAAAAACTCTGTGAAACTAGCATAATGTTCCACACATAGATTCATAGTAGCATCTAGCATAAAACTATTATAAAACTTTATATCAAGACGATAATATTCTTATTCTCTCAGTGCTTTAATATCACCTTAAAGCTAAAACCACACAGGCGGTGTTCACATATCATATAAACGTTTATCGCTGGAGAGGCAGTGCCATTGAGCAACGTTTTAATTAAATTTTAGCTATTGGCTATCTCTACCGAATGGCAACCTAACCCGACTTTGCCCTAATTAAACATATTACCCGATTATTTTAATATTATTACCCATATTATTTTCCCAATATACTCTAATTTATTTGTCTGTGTAATTAACACAATAATTGATTGTTCCACATCTTTGATTAAAATTATGCTAGTTACTCCTGCCATGCTAATGAAACTTTGGCCCTAATAAATTTTGATTTTAGAATGTTAGAATGGGAATAGTCGAAGATGTTGTAATAACAGAATGAGAGTAGTCGAAGAACTTCATATCCATTGTACCATAAAAACTTCTCGGCTACATAATTTATACCATTAGGATTTTACACCAATCGTCCAGCTAAGTCTCAAAAGATTTTTTTACTGTAAAATGCTTTGCAAATTGAATATTATTTTTATCGATCATCGATCAAGAAGACCAAAAGAACAGACATATTCGTAAATTTTGAAAGTGATTTTACTCAAAATTACAAAATAATATGAAGCATTATGCTTTGTAATGACACATTCTCTATGGGTTTGGCTTAAATATGGAACAAACTTTTTTTTTATAATCAAAATAATATTATTGCTCAATGTTAAAATGTGATATTCCTATCATTTTCATACTGGAAAAACGCAACCCATAGTTTGGAAGAACGTCACCACTATATCCATAACGCATAATGATTTTATAATTCACCTATTCATCATTTTCTTTCACCCATCTTTTTACTTGCAATCCAATTTTATACACCTCTGTTTCAGCCAAAACAAACTATTTTGGATTCATATCAGAATTTAGATATGTATGTACAGGGTTATCCAACGAGGACTAGACAAGGCGATTTTTTGACTTGCCCTGTACTTTTATAAAAAAAACGAAATAGCCATCTTATGTAATTTTCTCCCGGGAATTCGGATATGCTCAGCAAAAAACAATTGAACACCAAATAAAAGTGCTAGGGGTCACTTTGATATATTTTTAAATGGGATGCCATATTTTTAATGTGCTTATCCGATTTCTCATATAAATTTTGATCTAAAATGATGGATTTTTAATTCAAAAACGACTTTTTTCTTCAGTTTTAAATTCGGAAAATGTTCTTCTACCGTACGATTGATACCTGATAGATGGATACCCATTTCACCTGTTCAACCTTTAACCTGCTTTAAAGCGGCCGTCAGTCAGACCAAATAATCAACTTTCAAATTTCTATACTATATTTTTCACGAATTAGTTACAAATAATGAAATATTCTTTAGAAGAACGACTAAGTGTAATAAAATCATATTACAAAAGTGGAGAGAATGCTCGACAAACACAAAGAACATTTTTTGAGAGTTTCCAGAGACACATTTCAGTAGATACAATTCTCAGAATTAAGAGCCTATTTGAAGAAAGCAAGACATTGAAAGATAAGCCAAGAAAGATGAAAAGACAGAATAGAAGAAATCGAGCTATTGTTCAATATTTTACTATAAATCCGAAGAATTCTATTCCGCAAGCGGTACGAGAAGTAAGGTATGGTCCAGGACTTCGGAGAGTAAGCTATGGAACAGTTCACAAAACTTTAAAAAAATGTGGTCTAAAACCATATTGCATCCTTCCCGTTCAATACTTAACACATCAAAAAGAACTTCGATTTCGATTTGTTGCTTCAATGCAAGACGAAGATTATAATTTATATAGTAAAATTCTATGGACTGACGAAGCGTCATTTACAACATCGGGGGTATACAATCGGAAAAATACAAGATACTGGGCAGCATTTAACGCTCATAGATATGAAACGATAAAGTTTCAAGGTAGGAGCTCACTTAATGTTTGGTGTGGGATGTTAGAAAATCGAATCATTGGACCACTATTTTATCGTGGCTCTTTAACAGGCCAAAGATAACTCCAGTTTCTTCAAAAGGATATCGAGGATTTTGATGGAAAGATTGCCATTACAAGTCTACAACAATATCATTTGGCAGCAGGATGGTGCTCCGCCTCATGCAGTTCGAGAAGTGGTAACATACTTAAATGAGCATTACAATCAGTGGATTGGCCGTAACAGAACAATTCATTGGCCACCAAATAGCCCCGATATCACGCCAATGGATACATTTTTATGGGGTCATTTAAAAAATTTAGTTTATCAACGACCGAACAGAAGTCTCGAGGATATTCAGCAAAAAATTATAAATGAAATTAATAGACTTAACCAGGACCAAAATATTGTAAGAGATTCCATGAAGAGACTGAAAAGGGGGCATCGGTCGTGTTTTGAAAATAATGGAGGACACATCGAACAATTATATAACTGAGATTAAAGTTATTAAGTTAGTTTATAGTTTTTTCTAATATGTCATACTGTTTTTATACGCAAAAAATAATTGATTTGCAAAAATCTACCATTATTTGTAACTAATTCGTGAAAAATATAGTATAAAAATATAAAAGTTGATTATTTGGTCTGACTGACGGTCGCTTTAAAGCAGGTTAAATGTTGAACAGGTGAAACGGGTATCCATCTATTAGGTATTAATCGTACGGTACGCGAACATTTTCCGAATTTAAAACTGAAGAAAAGGCGTTTTTGAATTAAAAATCCATCATTTTAGATCAAAATTTATATGAGAAATCGAGTAAGCACATTAAGAATATGGCATCCCATTGAAAAAAATATCACAGTGACCCCTAGCACTTTTATTTGATGTTCAATTGTTTTTTGCTGAACATATCCGAATTCGAGGGAGAAACTTAGATAAGATGGCTATTTCAGTTTTTTTTTTATGAAAGTACAGGGATAGTCAAAAAATCACCTTGTCTAGTCTTCGTTGGATAACCCTGTACAGCGTGTCCCATTTTCGATGATATTACGAGGTATCTCTCTTACGAGTAAAGATACTGTTGCAGTTTTCGCAACAATCTGCTACTTTTTTGTGAAAATAACGATGGTATTTTCATGAACCGCTTCGTTTCTGAGATATAGGGCGAAATTGAAATATGGCATTTTGGAACCCCCCTCGTATCTCCGTTATCCTTTAAGATATCGCAAAGCTAAAAACTTGCTCCTAAACAATTTTTTACGTGGAATCCAGTGGCGTAGTCAATGCTGGTGGTTGTCAGTTTAAGCTATAAATCAAACTTTCTTTTTTACTGAACACCCTGTGTATTTTTAATTCGTTTGATTGGAATATTTATAAGCTTTGCAAAAATATATAATACATGATATGTGTTTTAATTAATAAACCTAAAATTCATAATTTCAAAAAATGTATCCCTATACGCCACCCTTTTTAAGTATAGTATAGTATAAGCATTATTGTCTTTTAAAAAATGGTATGGGCTATGAAAATTTATTGGACGGACAAGCGTAAATTTGAACTGATGCTCTTAATATTAAAGTTACATTTTATTACGCGCATAATTTCATATAAATAGCCAGATTAGAGACGCGTTGTTTCGATGCGGCGCGGCGGCTCGGCGGCCCAGTGTTTGTTTTTCTGGCGCGCTAATTTAAAAAGGCAGTATTCTTAGTAATTGTGATTTTCACTCGGGTAGGAAACATCATCGAATAATTTTCGACGTAACACTAATTTATAATTGGAACAACGCAATTTTGTCACTTTTGCGAGTGTCTTCTTTTATCTTATACGGCAAATATGCAAAGTCGTACATACCATTATATAAATTTGATATATTCTCCAGAATATCGGTCAGAGATTCCAGATAAGCTAATAGTACTAAACATCCATTTTCTAGAAAATATATATTAAGCCTTTTCTAAATAACTAACTCGCCTATTTTATAATAGCTTAAAAAATAATTAGATAGGTGGTAGCAATAATAAACCCAATGCAATTCCTGCCTTTTATTTTGCCTCAATTTTTCCCAAGCAAATAGAAATACGTAGATATGTAACCCCAATGTTTAGAAAAAGGAGGCTATATTATGATCATACAATTATATCTAAAATGTTTCTACTATCTCGTAACACAAAAGAACAATTTTATTTCAAATAGGTAACTGCTATATCCAGGAAAGGAATATTCTATATACGAGTGTTATACGTTAACATGTGGCAATTAGCAGTTAAACTTGGATTTCTGCCACTAGAAAAATATTAAATAATAATCTTAGTGCTTTCGCGGAAGATTCAAAACTGAATCTACAATACAAAAACAGTTAAATAAATTATAGAAAGTATTCTTGTTGCCGTTTTCCTGTACAGTGTGGCCCGTTTAAGAGGGGCCTCTACCTTATCTCGAAAACTACGGGGGTTGGAAAAAAAACTAAATACAAAAGTTATTCCTAGTAAAATGATCTTTATTTTTTTTGTTTTGTTTTAATCGTCACTTTTTTATATACAGGATGGTAAAAGAAAGTTTCACTTTTTTAAATGAATCACCCTATTATATATTACATTTTTGGATTCTACTTAAAATTCTTAGCATATTTGATGTATGATGGTATACATCTAGAGTTAGTAGTTTTACAGCTATAAACAGTTGAAAATCGGTATTTTGACTACTTTTCACCGGTAGCAAGAAGACCATTAGAGATGGAGTAAAATGAATTCCACATTCCATCTTAACTCTCCAAGAGCTATCTGATGGTGCTAACTGATGGTACCTACCGAGGTACCAGATTTGGTACCCATGGTACCACCTGCCAGTTAATACCGTCAGATAGCCCTTGAAAAGTTAAGATAGGAATGTGAAATTAATTTTACTCCATCTCCAATGGTCTTCTTGCTACCAAGGTGAAAAGTAGTCAAAGTACCGATTTTCAACTGTTTATGGCTGTGAAACTACTAACCCTAGAGGTATAACACCATACATCAAATATGCTTAGAATTTTAAGTAGAATCCAAAAAAATTTTTTCCAACCCCCGTAGTTTTCGAGATAAGGTATAGGCCCTTCTTAAACGGGCCACCCTGTACAATTTTATGGAGTCGACAAATTGAAAAAGTAGGCTATCGTACCTTCCATCAATTTAAGAAAAATATATAATTTATATCACCAATGCACGCACACATTTAAATTTCAAATTATATTTATATGTGCTATATCGAAATGAAAGCTTTTGTATCCCTAATAATATAACTTTTTCCAATGATCGAAAAGCCTGCGTCGGAAGTTTTAAACATGAATTATTAGTTACCAGATTTGAAGTAAAATGGTTCACATTTCAGCGTTATCTAATTTAACTTTAGCCTTTGCTATTTTATTTGAAAGGTAGTTTTACATAGAATGACAAAGTTCTATTAAAACTAACAAATTTGAAGTTACTTCTAGTAAAATCGAAAATTCTGATCTAGTTATTGGACATAACCAGCAGTGGTTCTACGGTAAGTTGTTATAAAGTCTATACGTCATATTTATAGGACCGAGAGTTCTTTCGATGATGAATTAAAACAAACCATTTGTTTAAGAAAAATTATGTGAATACATATTAATAACTTTGTCACAAACTGCATTGAAATAGGGCACTGCCATGATTTCATGACTGCTAAAATTTATTATAAAATTTCATGGTTATATAATTCCACAAATTTAATATAGAGGAGAGAGGCATTAGCAGTAGTAAGTATTTGTCTCGTGGCCATTTCTTGTGATGATATAATTTGATAAAATAATTAAACCGTCAACGTATACGATTAAATATGTAAAAGTAAATTGTTGGTGACTTTTCTTATTGATACTATAATATGTATACCACAAGTCAAGCAATTGTACACTTTTCTTTAGGAAGTTTTTACTTTCTTTAACACAGAATATTTCAATATTCTAGTAAGAAATGAAACTGATTTATAAATTACATATAAGGAAACTGTTAGCAATAGTAATAAAACTGCTACAACATCCAACATTAAATATTCCCATAAAGGCGTATCTGCCAAATTGCTTCTTAAGTGTCTTGCCCCTTTGTGCCTTATGACATACTCTGTCCACCATATCGCCTTCTCTAACCCAGTCATGGGCTGATCCATGCCAATGTCTCTAATTTCTTTAATTTTCTCTTTATATCTGTAATATAAAAAGTATATATCAAATATGTACCACTAAAATGACGTGAGAACCCCACCGATGCGCGATAGTATTATATTGAAATGAACTATTTTGTTACAGGGATGAAGACATTGGCAATTATTAGGAACCTCACGAGCAGCTTGGGAGCATGGCTAAATTTATTTCATGAGTACACTCTATTTTAAAATTTCAAAGTTCTGGTAATGATGAGCGACGGCTGATAATTTTTGTCAAGGAATAGCTAGAGGAGAGAGAATTTAAAAAAATATATTTTTTATGAATAATAAATGGTATAATCGGTGGTTATATGTTAAAATCATAGAAAAATGCTGAAAATAATACAGGATGGCCAACATAAGATGGGCATATATAACATATCTGAGAAAGTACAAGAGATACGATGATAGTTCAAATTCAAAAGTTGTTTAGAACATATAATGCTTTAATTTTATTTTATTTATTAGTATATAGAGTATTTAGTTGACTCAGGGTTGATAACAACTTTCTTATCTCAAATAGAACATGCTATAGATTTTGACATTTTTGAATTTTACGTCAAATTTTTAGCCTCACTGATCTAACATAAAGTCGTAATTATAGCAATTTGTAATGACGTCATTTTTGCTTATATTTGTTTAGTATATTTCAGACAGTGGTGGCAACACATTTATTCATCATTGTTCATTTTTTATAAATAGACATCTTTTAAATGTTTACCTGAAATATCCGTCACTTTTAACAATTTGTTCGTTTTTTGATATTTTTGAAAGCTTAAAAAAATGCAGCGAAAAAGATATAGTAGGTATAATGAACAAATGCAGCTAATAATTTTAAATATATTAGCTTTAACTCGAAAAGGAACGAGTTCGAAATGGAATCGCACTTCAAGTTGAGAATGTGGCACAACGAGCTGAACGAGCAGCAGATGCAACAAAATTTGGTCCCACAACAATTGCAAATATTAAGAAGCATGGGATAAAATCAGACATAACTTATGCGTCTAAAATATCTTCAGAGCGAAAGAAAGTCAAAACCTCGATTAAAACCAAACACAATTTATTCTATATACATCAGAAAAGATTATGTCGCGTTGGCAACAATAATGCAATAATTCAGAGAACAAAATTAATATTTTGAAATTTCAATCGATTTCTTTAGAACATGGATATAGAGTATAGACTTTAAGTGGAAGTAGTCAAATAATAGCAAATATCCAGATCCATATCCATTAACTTTGATGTTCAATGTCATATTTATTATATAATTTGGTCAGTTTTAGGGAAAATAACTTGAAATTTTGAAATGAGGTTTTTGACATAGGAAAATCCGAGTCTTAACTGAGTTTTTAGATCGTTTGTAGACGGCGCTAGATACACACTATTGAATATCAATTGTTTATCATAACTTTTCATGCAAACCTTTATTGCGATTTTGGAAGAAAAATCTGATAAACGGATTGTTTTTTAACAGAAAAAGGTACACTTGCTATGTATCGAGAAATTCGAACCTTAATCATTCAATGCAAGCTGTCTTTATGATAACTGCCAACATGATTCATTTACTAACCAAAGTAGGTTAAGATCATTATTTTAAATAAATATTATTGTTAAACAACTACTTTAATTAACGAGCAACAAATTTGCAATAATAAAACAATATTATCAATAAAAACAATTACGTGCCATTGAACGATTAAAGTTGGAATTTCCCGAAGACGGAGCGGATTATTGATATTAACATATTTCTTTTTTTTTTCTTATTTATTGGATTTTTCTTCCAAGATTGCGATAAAGTTTTGCATAAAAATGTCATGATGAAGATTTTTATTAAAAAGTGTGTAGCTGGCGCTCCCTACAAGCAACTTATAAACTAAGTTTAGATTTGGATTTTTCACCACCAAAATTCTCTAATACAAATTAGAGAATAAATGTGAAATTAAACATTAAAATTTAACGCCCTGTATCTTTTAAACGAGCAACATTTTACTAAAGAATTTTTGGCTCACAAGGTATATTTTGCCTTCTATAATCTACAGTTATTTTACAATATTTTAAAGTGTATTTAACTTAAACATTCCACAACTTTTTAAAACAGTTAAGTCAAAATTTAGTTTGGGTTATTTTTCTATTTTCCGCATTCTTATTTATACGTTGCTCTATTCGAAATAATAGTCTCCGATAGGTCGATAGCATACCTTCGTATATTCCAAATAATGCGGCTATAAGACTCACAGTAAACAGTAAACTAATAGATGAGCATAAGTACCTTTTTCCAGCACTTGCTCTAATATTCCTTTTGACAACATATTTCATTATTTACCTGCATTAAACCCTACGTAAAAATGACCACAAATTGACAGCTACCAAGCTTACCTGACGAGACAAAATACAATTAATGTTGCAAGATTTCTAGCTTGATTGAAGTAACTAATAAACAAGCAGTCAATCCTCAGGTAAAAATATCAGCTGTCTAAAAATTTGCTAATAATATACTATTTTGTACTTGTTGGTTCATTTAATCTCAAGGGACTAAAGTACATGCTAGCAACTCATAATATTAAAAAAGGTTAAATTTTATTTTTCTAACGAAAATCGTGAACTGTTTTAGGACAGGCTTTATTACCAATTACACTTCAATGTTTGCCGGCGCGCGGCGTTTCGATAGGTGGTTGCTATAATATTCAAGGCTTAATTAGTTGTGATCGGTAGTATCCAAAAATTCATGATGTAGGTACTTTTAAACACAGAGACAATTTAAAATATCGCAGGCTTCCGTTGTTCGAAATTCAATTTTATTCGCTTATTGACATTCAGAAGGTTTGATAATATAAAAAATTCGATTTGTTTCATCACTAGTATTCTGTATGACGCTGCTTGATGTAAAACTGCATGCGACAGCTTCAGCGACTTACTCAAGAGCTTGTCTGGAAGTGTTTACTAAAGGTCCCAGCAATTTGGAATGCTTTTGCGTCACAATATCCAAACATTTTGTCGGCAATTGTTTTTAATTATTTTTGGGATTTTCAACGTACTCGTCGGCGATGGCTGCTGATTTCCATGCTCCATGCTCCATGCTCCATGCATTTTTAAAACATCCACTGATGTACTAGAGTTAGCTAATAAAGGGACAGACGTTCCACGAGAGTAGTGCCCAGTATATAATGATAAATTGGGTAGATTTAGGAATGCTGCCACTGATTGGGGTAATTTTCCAAATATTTTTTTTTGCTGACTGGCTACGTAGCACATTGATTATTTTGATAACAAACCAAAATTTCATATGAAAGGTCTCAGACTTTCTTAAAGCCTTATATTTCTGACAAATTTCAGTAAGATTTACAATATGTTTATTTGCATTTATAACAACAAAACTCCTATTAGTTTTTTTCGGTATTTTTAATATTTTATTAAAACTGAGGTACCCAAATCAGTTAGGTACATCGTCCACCGTCAACTGAACTACCTGCACGCTCCTGAGACACCAAAAATAAGAGCTAAGTACCTTAATCATTAAAAACTGGTTGTGACCGATTGTTAATTTCAAAAGTTGTTTTTATTTACCTCTTGTCAAAATATATTATTATTATAAGATACTTGACACGTACAAAATATAACACAAATATTTCGACCAGCATCCAAATAGAATTGCGATCTTAAATACAGGTAAAATAAAGTATGCTACTTTGTATTTCAATTATAAAAACCTGAAACGAAATTTCTAAAATGCTGTTTTTTGTCATTATTGAAAATGGCGTTTGTTGCATTGCCTATTTTGGTTTTGTGTAAATAATTGAATATACCGCCTAGGAAACCAATAATATCAATGGTGTGTTTGTTATATAATTGAAAAGAGATTTAAAATGTTATCTTTTAGACAAAAATATACAGTGTATTCTCATTTAAAAAATAAGTTTGGGACCGATAACTTTTCCACCTAACCCCGTACACATATTTTGAAAACTAAATAATATTCCCAAATCCTTATAGAAAGCTCCTATACAAAACGTTTTTTGTATTTTTTTAAATTAAAAAGTTACAGGGTTATTTAATAAAAGGGTCGGAAACCGTGTATATGTGGTGTACAAGTTATAAAAAATTCAATCATAGTTTCGATAACGTAAGTAATGATATCCTAAACATTTTTATTAATAACAACAATAACAAACGGTTGAAATTATTTTTAGTAATTACCTAAAAAAACAGGGGCCTTTAATGTGATAAAATATTTCGAGAATGGAAGATAAAATGGAAAAACACTAGCAGAAACAGTGGGAGTTAGTTTAAGGGCACCACAGAAAATTATGAATGGAAAACGCATAATAAAACGCTTAAGAATACTTAAATGTATACACGAAAAATATCGGTAATAATTAAGGACTACAAAATTTAAAATGTATCATTGTTACTTATAAGTTTTAAAAATTTCTCGTCTTCTAAGTCGGCCTCGAATGGAACAATTACTTCGACGTATAGTACTCGTTCTCAATTCCATCAGTCTCTTATTAACTTTTCTGTAAGTTCCTTTAATTTCATCCAATATTCCTGCGAAATAGTATTAAACGCATCTTACCAATCACAATATTTCATCTACGGCGTACATTGTCCATTTTTCCTCGAAGGATTTGCCATTGACAAGAGTCTCGATTTGAGCATGTTTGGTAAAGAATTCTGATTGTGTAACTACCCATAAATATCGCTTTTTCCACCAATATAAAGTAGGTGGCTTACATAAATTATTGCCTAATAAAATAATAATTAAAGACGGAGCATCCAAATTTCGTATCCGTTAATCATTTTTAAACGTTTCACAATTCATATTATCATGTCAGTTAAAACTTTTTGATTTTGAAGAAAAAAAATAAGCTTGATGCACCGGAGCAATTCCTGTTACAGAACCGACATATAAAATAATGAACTGCTTTCCTTTACCACAACTCTTTTTATTTTCGATGCTTTATACAACAGATTGATAATCTTGCCAAGATTTTCTCAAGATAGTTTATCAAATTGGGTAACATTTTTTTGTTTGCGGATAAAAAAATTATAAAATTTTCTCTTGTTATTTATTTTGTCACTTAAAATTTTCATAGTTAAAAACTGCCCTCCGTAAATCACAGCGAAGCTGTTACTACCTTATCAGCATCGCTGAAAATTTAGAATTACAAATGTGTTATTTTTCTTCTTGTCAGAATTGCAGAGGTAAGTAGGTATGCAATGATATAAAGGAAAATAAACATCAAAGTTAGTTGTTGATTTAATCGTAAAGCGGATGCTTTATTGAAGAAAATTTTCTCAACATTTTGTATCTTGACACTGCCTAATTCAGTAAAATTGCCGCATGTAATACTTTCGATTTACTATGTTAGGAAAAACTCATCTCAATTAAATAATTTAAAAATGAGGTCCTTGAATTTCTAGTTAATATTTTTATCACGAAATTACAAAATATCTGTTCAAATAATTCATTCATTAAATGGTCAATATATTTCCTGTTGCTTAAATATTTGGTTTATTGTTGATACGGAGTTTTTAGCAAACCGTTTTGTGGTCTAAACATTTATTTTCAGAACACTTTTACTAAATCTATTGCAATATTGTCCCGCTTAAAAGCTTTTTAGCTATCGATATGTTCTATTTTGCTCTAAGCGAGTGCGAATATAAAATAATAAATTACAAATAACTGAGCTTAACAGTGATTATAGTAACAAACACTGTCAAGTGTATATTAAATTTTAGTTAATAATAATAGGCAGGGAGATGAAAATCGAGTGATAATCAAAATGCTTGGGCGTGAGACCTAGTCCAGATGGCTATGCGGCATGTAGGGAAGTGGGAATAAAAGAAAATAAGAGAAATGAGATTTCCAGATGGGGCAGAAATGACGCAGGATATATGAGAAATAGTTGCAATATTCAAATTCAATTTAATTTTTACAGATTTATAAAAAATGCTTACAGTACCAGTGTTAAGACGAACATAAATGTCAATGAAATTACACAAGTATCAACTTACATCTAAAGTAATGACCTTAAGAGACTGACAAACATTAAGTATATAAACAAAAATTAAATTGATAAGATACCTAAGAAATAAAATACCGGCAGTGAAGAAAGAAGTCATCATAATTATTACAAACAAAAATTTAGAAACATGATGTTTTTAACTTCTTCCTAAACTCTATCAAGAGTAAACCTTTAAAGAGATAAGTAATAGCTATGTGATACTATTTTAGATAGATTAAACCTCAGAAAATTTAACTCTAGATTATTACCCGATCTTGAAAAGTGATTGTGAGTCTTCCTTAGTCTTTTATAAATAACCAATTTAAGATTGGCAAATAATAACGCGTTTTACATCACATCTCTATTACAGGCCTAGTGATATTCGGAAAGGGTCTTGAAGAGTCAGATACGAGAATATCCATGCCAGAATTACAGCGGCTTTATGAACTGAAATGTCCCGTGAAATGCTTGAATGCATTAACGTAGGTTTCCCAAGAGGAAGATGTATGGGCTGAGTCTCTTGGAGGCCTGAGGAACATATGAATCAATTCCCATGGAAGAATCAATGTATATTCCTAAAAAGCTAACCTCCTCGGTTTCTGTGAGATACTCATTTTCTGAAGGAAAAATTATCTGCAAAAAAAACTCGTGCCATGGTAGCCTCGCCAAAACCATTTATGTAAACAAGGAAATGCAGAGGTGCTAAGATCGTACCGTGCGGTAAACCATGTGTGACTTGGGTAATATTGCAAATTCACCTGCATGCGACGCGAAGCTATTTAAAAAAATCCCAATATTGTAATCCTCGATGCTTCGGCTATAAAAAAGTTCTGTAACACTTTTTCGTACGAAATAAAAAAAAATCAGAAAACTGAGGTTAAAGTGAAACGTGAAACACGCAGAAATTTGGCGATATGGAATATTGGCAATTTTATGTGTACGAAGAGATAACTTTGCTTTTGACGCGCGTCTAGCAAATTCAAATCACCACACAGTTTTAATACTTGGCATGCCATTTACATTAAATATGCAGATACTTTTAACCGCCTTACATATCATTAAACGATTTTAACTAAAACGCTGTTTTATCCACAATAGTGCAACACAATTTGTGCACTCGAGGCGCGTCTCACTAAAACTGTGTTGTAGGGTATTTTGCCGAATGTTCCAAATCGTAACTTAACCGTTTGCAGCTTGAAAAGTTGGGCCAGGATTGGAAAAATTGGACATTTTCTAGCGATTAGGAGCAGCTCCCATTGATTTTATAATAGATTTTGTGGTAAAATGTATCTTTCAGAATATTGTTGCGTACAGCCTTTGTAGGAATTAACTATGCACATTTGTTTGCCTGAAATTTGACTATAAACGATTTGAAGCTAGGAAAAGTGGACTAGGAGAATTTCTTAAGAGAAAAGCAGCGGTTTCTGTCAATTTTAGGGGAAATTTCAAGGTAAAAATTTACTTTAAACATCAAAGTCTATAGCCCTTGTGGTGAGAAGTTTTAAAATACTTATGAACTGAAATGTCCGGTAAAATGTTTGAATGCATTAACGTAGTGTTTCTTGTATGTGCTGAGTCTCTTGGAGGTGTGAGGAACATGTGAATCGATTCCTATAAAAGAATCAATGTATATTCCCAAAAAGTTAACCCCTTCGGTTACTGTGAGATCCTCAATTTCTGAAGGAAAAAGAAATTCACATGAACTTATCCCTATTTAGCAAGAGCTTTTTCACCATAAGCTAGCTTTTAATACATGCCATAAAACTTTATCTGTCAGTGATTTAGATCCTTGTGAAAGACCGGTGTATTATCTGCAAAAAAAGTCGTGCCATAGTAGCCTCGCAAATATCATTTATATAGAAAAGGATATGCAGAGGTGCTAAGATCGTACCCTGCGGCAAACCATGTGTGACTTGGGTAATATTGAAAATTCACCTGTTAGAGGTGAGCTAGTTTCTGTTCGACAGATAGCTTCTAATCAATTGGAGACCCTCTTCCTCTACTCTTGGCCAAATCTTGCAACACAATCTCGTGAGCTGCGCAGTCGAAGATCTTCTATAAGTCGAAAAACATGACTTCTACGCAGCTACCTTCTTCCAATGCTCCGGACCCGTACTCAAGGAAATTCAACATTGCTATAGCAATGTATTTGTCTTTAAAAAAAATTTAGACGCCACAGGTATTAAAGAAATTGTATGTTCCCAAGATCATCTGGATTTCCCTCTTTATAGATTGGTATCTCCTTGAGGTTTTTAAAATAAGTAGGGTATATGTCTTCTCCTATGTACCGCTTAATTAATTTCATCAATGGTCATATAATAATGTTTGTCAAATAATAGCAAATTCTTCAAACATGTCATGAAAATAACTGCACGATTTTTTGTTGTTCTTCAAAGCATTTATGACTGCCTGAAAATAAGAGCGTTGTGACATATAAGGTAACTTATTTATAAACATTCTATTATGGGAGAATTTTGGTTTTGCACATTTGCTATTGGAATTTAGGATATTATCTTTTCAGCAATGCTCTGCGTTTAGGTTTAAGTCGGGCATTCCTGTTGCGACTCGCACCCTGAGCGAATTTAGGAATGACCTACCATGAGAATAACCCATATTAGATTTTTATGTGGTCAACATTGAAGTCTGTTTTGTATTTATACTGCTAACCCTTGAGATATGTTTATTAGCCTTTTGAATGCTTGTTTTGATACAAATTGCTAGAAAAAGCAGTGCTTCTCTGATATGTTTAATATCCTCGACGAACAACCCAATTTATAGTTTTTGATTTCTTAGATGTTTTTGTGGAAGATACAGATTCCATTGCAGTGATTGTGTATAAGAATAAATCATACTTTGTATCCATAAGACCAGTTGGTGCTATCTAAAAATGAAAGATGTCGAATTTGTTTCTTTTTCGTATACAAAATGATTGATAACTTTTATCGCGAAACTTGACTTAGTCTGAAGTTAAGAAGGAAGCGGCTTCTGTACTTAAAGGCAGCAACGTAGGTAGATTTTGTTGTCGTTTTTAAGTTTGAACGGCATGTATGTCTATATAAGTTATAGCCTTAATCTTGATAGAAAAACGTATCTTCTGCTTCCCTCTACCGTAATTTTGAGTCCGCCTAATGTATTAGATTCAGGCGGAGTTTTTCTTTTGCTCCAATAGTGACGGCCAGCTTCCTAAATAAAGAATGGTAATGAGTCTGTTATGTTTTATTTTCAGGTAGGTTACCTTTAAGCTTCTTTCTGTAAAATATTGTTGACCTTCTATTTATCTTAAATGTCATTATTGGTAATAAAATTATGATTTTATTCATCGTCCTCTTTAGGGCTTTTTCAAGTTGCTCAGTGTGCTCAATTTCTTTGTTCTTATCTTGAGTGTTTTTATTTTATGGTATATAATATTGCAATCCCTTCTTCTCACTCCCTTTGTCAGTTATAGAAAAGATTTGTTGCTTCTAATCGTGGAACTGTTCTGCTCAGGGTTGTCGTTGATTCAGTTATAGTTTTTTCACTGACTTTAAAGGTCTCGGTGCCAGTTGTTGTAACTGGTTTAAGGTGTGTAATAAATTGTGTTGAAAAAAAATATAGATATTTTGCGCAGTATTTGCTGTTATCAGTGATGGAACCATTATTTTCTTCTTTAAAATTATTTGATCATTTTTCAGGTAGATCGGTCTGTATGAACTGTGATAGCTTATTTACTCAATTACAGTCGGCATAATCTTTTTGCTTCCGCTGAGAATTGGAAGGCCTCTAATTCTAAGGGCACATGAACTCTGTAGCCAAGCTTTATAATTATAGAGAATTTACTACTGATGCTACGTTTCCTTTGTCGTACACCTGATTTGTCCTCGCCGGAAGACCATGCTGATTTTTTGTATCTCTCATCACTATATGACCATTCTACTGATTTCGTCAGGTAAAATAGAGTACACAAAGCTGGTGCTTTTAAATTGTGGTGATTACAAGGAAGACTAGAGTAGTGATTATAAGGAAGGCTATAGCTTTTTACGTATTAATTTTTCCTTCTGGGTATCTATTGATCGATGCTTTTCATTTTCAATTTCTGGTTTTAATGATTCGAAATGCTTCTTAGACTTCTCCAATAAAAACAGAGGCAGACAAACACAGATAAGATAAAATAGAGCAAATTATTAAATACGCGGCAATAGCATCTTAGGCAAAATATTCGTATGAAAACTTATTCAGCTAAAATTAAAATTAAATTAAACAGGTATTTACATAATCCATTTTATATCTGATTATATAATATCCACACTTGATTTTAGATTGTGTTAGTTGCTTTTTACTCATATAATTGTCAGGTCTTATACAAGAAATATTGACATATCTCTTCTCTCAGTTATGTAATGGAAGAAGAAATACTATGTTTTCTTAAAAATCTTGATAAGTGAAAGCTGTGGTATGAGTGCTAAAAGTGCCATGAATAATTTTGAAAGACAAATCTCTAATATTTTAGTTCAACGGAAGACTCTTAATTGTTGAATTGTTGTTGTGTTGTTGAATTGTTAGTAGTGCTCCAAAGTCTAGAATTATAATTTGGCAATACAAAATAATATAAAACTCTGTTCTAGACTTTGGAGCACTACTAACAATTCAACAATAAAGAGCCTTCCGTTGAACTAAAGTATTAAAGATTTGTCTTTCAAAATAAAATTATTATCACCGAAAAAAATAATATATTTTTTATTAACTTACTCTATTTTTTCGGCGACTGTTATAATAGCATCTTTAAGTTTGTCTTCTGTCATTAACTTCCAATCAATCCTCTCGGCAATCCCATGTTCTACGAGCCTTTCCACGTTCACGTTTTGGTCAGCAATAAATGGTATACCAACCATTGGTACAGCTCTTGATATTGCTTCCTCGATTGACTGAAGTCCTCCTTGAGTAACAAAAACTCTCAAATTGGGATGAGCTAAAACAGATCTCTGTTTAATTAAGGTCGGTTAGTTTTAGAGGGAAATATTTATTTTTATGCCACCGGATCTCTAATGAATGGTAAGTACCTCTTCAATGCAGGTCTTAGGGTATGAATTGACCGTAGTCAAATTTATCGACCCAAAGCTAAAATATAGAAGTGGTCTTATTCATTACAGATTTCAAGCAGGGAGAAAGGTATTTACCAGCAAACAATAGAAATAAGTAATTATCAATCCCAGTATGTGCATGCAAATTACAAATTTTAGTTAGTTATTTTTTAAACAATGTGCATCAAGAAGAACATATATAAAAATTACAGTTGACAATCAGTCGCACTCAGTCATAATGCTAATCAAATTATATCGGGAAACTAACACCTAGGTAAGGACTAGAAACTCTTTAATATTCTTATAAAGATATAATTTTCTTAATGTCTTCTAAAAGTATTTCTTGTTCTTATATTTGTGAATTTTGTATGTGAACGATTGTAAAACTTTGGCTGTATGTACATCTTTAGTTCAAGTTTCGTCTGCTACATGACATTCAATAAGCGGTGAGTCTGATTTCGAGATTCAAGAATTTTGAACAAAATTCATATCGATTTTGTATGTTATTATAATTAATTCGATGGTCAATAATAATTACATATAGAGGGAGTCCTAGCATCGCATATATCTTTCGAATTTGGTTCAATACCTGCTTGGAGATCACTCGATGAATTTTATCCAAAGTGACTCTAAAATGGATCTAACGTTCTAGTATGTTGTTACTTCACATGAATAGGTTATATATATGAAAAGTGGATCTTTTAGTAATTTATATATCATTAAGAGAAGCTTCCCATTTAGAAACTGATGTAAAGAAGGTAGAATTGAGATATATCGCATTTGATACGTGATAGTTCTCCCACTTTAATAAATTATGTATAATAATTTCCAAGATTTATTATCAAGTCATTCAATGTCATTTATTCTCAAAGAATTGAAATGAGATATCTTTGGTTCAATGATGGAAAATGCGACATTTTCAGTTTTGTCAGTATATAACGTTAGTTTTAAGTTTTTTTTTTAAGTTCAACTTTTCAAAGAGATGCTATCATTTTTTGCTTGATCACAAACAATTTTTTTCCTGAAAACACAAATGCTATTTCGCAACGGCACTACCTCCTAGCCTCCTATGCAAATGAGCGAGTTGATGTGGAATAAAATAGACCCATTTGCTATATGGTAAATTTTACAATTTCTGGACCTTGACATACTGCGCGTAATGGTTAAGATAGTTTCGAAAGATGCTCCATTATATAAGGAGCGAATATCATGGAACACTGTGTAACATCTATGCTATATTTAAAAAGACAGCGGTGCAAGATCCACGTTAATTAATATATTTAGTAGTTTTGCTAAGCAGCACACGCATTTCATCTGTCATGCTCATCTAAATTTTAAAGCCAAACTGATTAGAAATCGTTTATTAGGTGTTTTGAAGAGAAAATGTCTTTAGCACACTTTTTCCTGGCTCAGGAATGAGACTAAGTATAGTACCGCTCGCCTATCTATTTGCGTTCAGCATACTTTTTCCTAGATAATGAATGAGTCTGTGCCCTATGTGTATTCTAACGCTGATTAGGGTAATTTACGTTAATAATTTTTTTAATAACAATTTCAAATTTTGTACGTTTTTACGCAAGAGCTATTGCTTCACATGTACGAATTTTCAAATTTTTGTTTTGCTACAAGATAATTGTCAAAATAATTAATTATAGAGACACTCTATTTGACGGTCTTCCAAACTCTATTGAAATTGGCAAAAATCGAAAAATGGCGAGTTTTTTTTTTGGGCGTATATTTTTTGAAAAGGGGGGTGGGTCACTTTGTTTCGTTACTGCGCGGAAAAACCGAGACGATTGGAAAGGCTGAGACAACAGTTCGATAGGAACTTTCTAGGATGCACTTTTTTTTGGGGGTAGGGGGGAATATAAAAACATCGATTTCTAGGTAAAAAAAATAAAGCTTTGTATTTTTTTTAGAAGAGTATATATTTTTTTAGAAATATGTGAAGAAAATCGACGTCCAAAACCGTACAAAAAATACTTTAAAATTGATGCTACGTTTTCTACAGGTTGAGCTAGTTGAATTTAAACGTTTCGTCGTTTCGAGTGAGAGACGTGTCCTGCCGTCACCACATAATATTTTATTGCTGGAAAATTGAGTAATCTGGAGCAAACATATCTTCGCACATTAAAGAATTGGTGATTTTTTTGATATTCACCTTGAAAAATCATGTGATTTGTGTTGTAATTCAAATAGTTTTTAAAAGCAGAGTTTAAAAGTGTTTGTAGCACGAGTGTATATAATATATTTAATTAAAGAAATGCATTTTTAACATTAATATTAAACATTATCATATTTAAAAAACGTGCGGATGAAGGACTAAAAAATTACCCTCCACTTGCAAATAGAAAAATCTATTAATATATAATTACTGTAATATTTTTAACCTGTGCCGAATCATTTTAGCCCGTTTTGACGCTTCTGGTTACTTTTGGTTAGTCGTCCAATCAATTTTCGGCTAGTTTCAGTTCGATCCAAGCTATTTTAGTAATTTGAACCGACTCCGATACCTTATAATCAAGTTTTAGCCCGGTTTGGTGCTTTTTGTTACTTCTGATTAGTTTTGGTTAGTCATTCAATCAGCTCTCGGTGTGTTTTAATTATTTTAGTCATTTAAACCGGTTATAACCAATTTTTATGTTTTTGGTTAAATTTAGTTAGTCGCCAAAATTCGGTTAATTTAAATTAGTTTCAACTTACTTTAATATTTTGAACCTGTTTTGATATGTTTTAGCCCTTTTTTGTGCTTTTGGTTACTTTTGGTCCGTCCTTCAATCAACTTTTGGTTAATTTCAGTTAGTTTTAATTTATTTTAGTCATTTGAACCGGTTTCGATACCTTATTACCAATTTTAGTGTTTTTGGTTACTGTTGGTTAGTCGCCAAAATTCGGTTAATTTGGGTTACTTAGTTCTTACTTCAATGTTTTTAATCTATAACGATACGGTTTAGCCAGTTTTGATGCTTTTGGTTACTTTTGGTTAATTTTAGTTAGTAATTCAATCAGCTTTCGGTTATTTTCAGTTAGTTCCAATTTATTTTAGTCATTTGAACTGGTTCCGATACGTTATAACCAATTTAAATGTTTTTCGTTAATTTAAGTTGTCGCTAAACATCGGTTAATTTGGCTTAGTTTCAACCCACTTTAATATTTTTCATGTCTTCCGATACGTTTTAGCCTTTTTGGTGTTTTTGATTAGTCGTTCGCTGTTCCGATACGTTATAGATAACCATTTTTAATGTTTTTGGTTAGTCATCAAAATTCGGTTAATTTGGGTTAGTTTTAACTTGCTTTAATATTTTGAATCTGTTCCGATAAATTTTAGCCCGTTTTGGTGCTTTTAATTACTTTCGGTTAGTTTTCGTTAGTCACTCAATCAACTTCCGGTTACTTTCAGTTAGTTGCAATTTATAGTCATTTAAACCGGTTACGATACGTTATAACCAATTTAAATATTTTTGTTTAATTTTAGTTAGTCGCCAAAATTCGGTTAATTTCAACTTATTTTAATATTTTTAACTTGTTCCGATACGTTTTAGCCCTTTTCGGTTACTCTTGGTTAGTTTTGGTTAATTTCCGCTAATAAGCAATTTTAATCTTTTTGTTTGGTTTTGGTTAGTCGTAAAAATTCGGTTAATTTGGGTTAGTTTTACTTACTTTAATATTTTTACGTTTTAGTTACTTTTGGTTAGCTATTTAATCAGCTTTCGGTTACTTTCAGTTAGTTCCAATCGGCTCCGATACGTTATAATCAAATTTAATGTTTTTGGTAAGTTTTCGTTAGTCATTAAAATTCGGTTCGTTTTGATTAGTTTTAACTTACTTTGATTTTTGTAACATGTTCCGATACGTTTTAGCCCATTTTGGTGTTTTTGGTTACTTTGGCTAGTTTTGGTTAGTCGTTCAATCAACTTTCGGTTAGTTTCAGTAAGTTCCAATTTATTTAAACCGATTCGGATACCTTCTGATCAAATTTAAGTTTAAATAAGCAAACGAACACGTTCTCTCACGCGTATGACGTCAAGTGGCAAATGTAGCATGCACTTTTTCACGATTTGAGGCCCTATACTATGATAACAGAAACATTTTCAATGGTAAAAATCACATCAGAATTATAAGCCTCATTAGCTACCCATACACCAGCGTTCATTACCGGCATCCATTCTTCTAGCGTTCTTTCCTTTCAAAATATTAAAGGACTAATAAAACTTTGATCGCCCCCTAACACAAATAATTTTCGTGCATTCTTTCCTTTCAATTTTTCCCCTCGTTCAGTCGTCTCATATTTTGCGGGGAAAATAATCTCCTTAGAGGCCACTAACGTAAAAATCATACTCTCCAGTTATTTCTATCCAAAGCGCCTGTGAAAGGAAAGAGTGTTGGATAGTGGACAAATTAATCATCTGGGAGGACACTGTTTCTTTCAATTATTACTCATTAACTGGCGTTCTTTCCTGCGAGATTCGACATTCCCATGGGAAAGAACGCTGGTGTATGGGTATGGGTATCAATTTTGTCGGGCTTGAACGTCGATATATCGTGACAAGAAAGATTGTATGCAGATCTATCATCTTATTACTCATTAACTGGCGTTCTTTCCCGCGAGATTCTACATTCCCGCAGGAAAGAATGCTTGGGCTACAAAAATGTTGATATTCACCTTGAAAAATCTATTTTAAGCGTGCGTCCCATCCGACGCACAGCTATTTAAAAAAAAACACAGCTACAAAAAAGTTCTGTTGTACTTTTTCGTACGAATTTAGAAAATATAAGAAAATCGAGGTCCATCACAGAAATTTGGAAATATGGAATATAAGCATTTTACGTGTACGATTAGATAACTTTGCCTTTGTCATGCTTATAGCAAATTCAAATCACCACCTAGTGCGTCTATACTTTTAATCGCCCGAAATATGATTTAAAACGGTTTGAACGAAAACATTGTTTTACCCACAATACCGAAACACAATTATTTTTGCACTCGACGCTCGTCTAGCTAAAACTGTGTTGTAGTGCATTTTGCCGAATGTTGCAGATCACAACTTAACGGTTTGAGGCCTGGGAAACTGGGTCTGGATCGGAAAAGTTAAACACTTTCTGGCGATTAGGAGCAGTTTACATTGGTTTTATGATAGATTTTGAACTATGCACATATGTTCCCCTGAAATCTCACTATAAACGATTTGAAGCTAGGGAAAATGGGCTACGAAAATTTGGATTTTTTTTAAGCAAAAAGCAGCTGCTTCTGTTAATTTTATGGGAAAATTCAAGGTAAAATTTTACTTTAAACATCAAAGTCTATAGCCCTTGTGGTAAGAAGTCTCAAAATACTTGTTTAAACTGCAATTATTCATCTTATGCCTCTCATTTTTTTTTATTCTGCAATAATTATTTACGTATAGTACACGATATTTGTTATTGAAGTGAACACTTATTTAGGCGTTCAGCAAACTTTTTTTTGGGTGGAGACATAATAGCCGATGCGTCGGCGTCGTGGCTATACTCGCTCGACAGAAATTCATCTTATATTTCAGTTACCATAAACCTATTGTTTCATTCTTAAAGTATGACACAAATTAAAAATATCAATCAGGGTATAGTTTATCTGAGTAACTGATACACAATTATAATAATTGTATATATTGTAAAATTTGTGAATATAAAACGCAAACAATTCTTGTATTTCGTAATATTAACTTTGACTTGTTGAGTTTTCCGTTTCTGTCGTTTGGTCTTCAGTACACAACGTTTTTTTCCTTGATTGATTTTATGCATGCCTTGGGTTAGTTCCTGTTCATTTTGCCATACATGGTATTTCAATATAGACGCTTGCTATATTTCTTAAAAATTGAAAACGAAAAATATCATATTACTTTTTAGCTACGATAATTGGTAAATTGTTCCAAATAGGGCAACATTTGAAAAGACGTTGGCAACGCTGAACAATGTTTGCGCTATGGATTCATATATGTCTTTTGCCCCAGAGGCTTGTGTGTACGCTTTCCCATATTTTACCAATTTATTTTGAACATATTGAGGCAGAGTTTGCCTGAGTAATGATACACAATTATAATTATTGTATATATTGTAAATATTATTCCTAAGTGTGAATATAGAATAGAAATATATTTCATAATATTAATCTTGTCTTGCTGAAGTCTTCACTTTTGTCATAGGTTCCTAACCACACTCAGTTTTCATTTAAATTTGAGATAACAGTAATGAGGGCTTAATTACTGGCTAAATTTTTGCTATATATATGAAGTTATTATTGATGTTCTAAATGTACTGGCTATAATAAAATACTCTCTATTTTATTATTTCGCCTTGGAACGCACATACCTTCTGGCAAGCGAAACAAATATAAATCGCTAGCCTCTAGGCACAGAAATGTTACTTCCGATCTATTGGTTTTGGATGTTTTGCGAATGGCATCTATTTTAAACAAAGCCATATAAATTATTAGTTCTGCTGCAGTTTTCAATTTATTGCAGTTTATTTATTAGTTTATATTTATCCTACATTGTTCATTGTCACTAACGCGTTTAAAAATTAACCTTCCTATCACCTTTTCCACCATTCGCGAATCCAGGTGCTCTACCTATGTTTTTTAAGTCAAGCTGTCAAACTGTCAGTACAGTTCACATGTAATTTTTTTAGTAAGTAGATTACTGAATGATCGTCTCGTGTCTGGCAAGTCGAGACAAATATCATGTTTTAATTTCGTAATATTTGTAACAATAGTAATAGTAGTTGAATTTGTGGTAATTTCAACAAATTGCTATTAATGTGTGCTATGGTCATTGCACAATAAAAGTGAAGTTATCGAAGGTAGACTTTCATTTAAGATCCCATTTGATGAACTGGCAAAGTGAAATCAAAACATGGTCCAAACGAGCCGTATTGGGGATCTGTATTTGTAAAATTTTTCTGTGAAATGTCACGGAAATAATTTCAAACTTTGGATTTAATATTGTGAAAAGTCACTGGAAGTTTGTGTTTTCCCGGGAAAGTAGCTGCGCTGGAGAATATTGCGAAACGTCGCTGGAAGTTTAAAGGCAAAGCTGCTGGTACATTGGTATTTACTGCGAGAAGTCGCCGACAATCGTCGAAGAAAATTGGGTTGGAAATTGAAGGTATAAGAAGAGACAACCTAAGGTCAGATCTTTTATGTTTATTTAAATTTGAGAACATTTAAATGAGACTCTATTGTAAACGTTACTGTTTATTGTTGCTACATTAAGTGAAATTTATCGAACTTAATTTTCGAGTAGAATGCTGTTTTCTCTAATTTGCTTTTGCTCGGCATAGCAAAAGATTAATATTTTCACTTTCTCGATTAGGTATTTTGATTAACATATTATTGTAAAATGAAGGTAGCTAGTTTAATTAAAGCCAGGGGAGTAGTAAAGGGAAGTATTACGAAGATTGAGAGTTTTATAAAAAAGAACGTAGAAAGTGAGGTTGATATTTGTGAATATTTGGTTAGGCAGGAATATTTAGATTCTAAATATGTAGAGTACTGTCAACTTCAAACACAAAGTGAAGAAATAGATGAGGATCAGGTAAAAGATAGAGAGGATGTAGAAGACAAATATTTATCTTTAAAAGCAAGGCTGAAAAGCATAGTTAGAGCTCATGGAAACGATAATAAGTCATCGAGTAGCGATAGTGAAAAAAGTAGTATTCGGATTAACAGAAATAGAAATGATTTGCAGAATTTTGTTAATAATTCTATGAATAATCGAGAGGTTGATAATACGTTTCCAACTCCGCGAGCAGGGCAGACATTTATGACTTCGGCAGGGATTTCTGCTACATCCGCCCTACCCGGTGAAGCGATGACTGCATCAAATGCAGTGAGGAATATAGGTATTAATTAAGGTAAATCCTCCAAATTTCTCTGGCAGGTATGATGAATGGCAAGGGTTTATTGATTTATTTTATGCTCTTATTGGTAATAATAATACTTTAAATGATGTTCAGAAATTTCTATACTTGAAAATGTCATTAGCAAAAGAACCACTGTCGTTAATTGAAAATTTGGCTTTAAATAATGACAAATATGCTGTAGCTTTGAACATCTTAAAAGCTAGGTATGATAATAGAGTCGTTATTGTAAATAGTCACATTAAGGGTATGTTGGAGGTCAATAATATTACAAAGGGGGATGCTGTACAGTATAGGCAGTTTTTAACACACGTTATGCAACATTTAAATGCACTTAGGGCTCTTAATATTGATATTGATTCTTGAGATGTCTTGTTGGTTTATTTATTTTCACAAAAGTTGGATTTTCAAACTAGAAAGGCGTATGAATTGGAAAAGGATGGTACAGCGTTGGCAATTTTGTCCGATTTTTTGAAGTTCATAGAAAGACGTTGTATTGCTTTGGAAAATTTACCGATTTATGAAACCTTTCGAAGTAGTAAGACCGATGGTAGATTCAAGAAATTTACACATTTAAGTAATAAAAAGTACCCTGAAACTGAAACCGGTCATAACCTAAAAACTAACTGTAGTTATTGCAATATGATAGGTCATGGTATTCAGAGATGTTTTAAATTGTAATGTTTTTAATTTAAATTTTGGGTGTGATTCAAAAGAGGGAGTTCGTTCAAAAGAAAAAGTTATGTTATAACTGTTTGGGAACCAATCAGCCAATCACACTAGTTTATATTGTTCTAAATCTGGTTGTAACATTTGTAGGAAAAAGCATTCTGTATTACTACACACGGAGGAGAATAAAAATTCATCCAAAACTAATGATAATAAGACAGATGATGTTCTTATTAATTCTGGCAGCAGTGGATCGAAAAACAGCGATAAAAATGAATCGTTTGGGAAGGAAAAAACTGAGAGTACCGTTATGGTGACTCAACACGCGAATTCTGAAATACTTTTAGGTACTGCAATTGTAGATATCTTAAAGTGGGATGGTACAAAAATTTCAGCTAGAGCGCTTTTACACTCTGCATCACAAACGACCTTTATTTCTAAAGAATTATTTGATAAATTAGCATTCGTTGTTTTAATCAGAGTTTGTCCATCGGCGGCATTGGTTGTAATGTTACAAAATTAAATCAAATGGTTAATGTTACCTTGCAGTCAAGGATTATCCCAGAATATCAGATTAAAGCCAAATGTGCCATAATAAAGAATCTTACAAGTCCTATCCCTCATATTTCTATAGATACTTCTAAAATTCAAATTTCCCCACACATATTAAGTTGCCTGGCAGATCCTACTTATGGTCAATCCTCAAAAATTGACATTTTGATTGGAGGTGATTTATATTATCAGTTATTATGTTCAGAAGTCGTTCATCTAGGCTCAAATCTGCCAACGTTGCAAAATAGTAAACTGGGATGCTTTGTAGGCGGTCGTGCTCCTACTAAGAAACCAAGGACTAAAAGGGTTACAAATTTGAGTGTTTGTATGTATGTGAATGCTATAAATGGTGTGTCGGATGTCAATGATTTAATGCCAAAATTTTGGCAGTTGGAGGAAATATCAGCCAAACCACCATTATCTGCAGAGGACAAGCTTTGTGAAAAAATATTTTCTGACTCTGTAACACGGATGAGTGATGGATCTTTTCAAGTAGATATTTTGATTAGAGATACCCAAGATATGGAAAGGTTAGGCGAATCTTTCAGGCTCGCTAAAAATAGATTTTTGAGTAACGAAAAAAGGTTTGCAAAAGATAATAAATTTTTCTTGGATTACAAAGGGTTCATTGACGAATATGTAAATATGAGACATGGCAAGTATGTTGATTTTAATGAAGATACAGATGGAGCGAACAAGAACTTTCTTCCGCATCATGCAGTTCTTCGTGAGCATAGTACTTCTACACGGTTAAGGGTTGTATTTGACGCAAGCATGAAGACAACCTCGGGTTTGTCTTTAAATGACATTTTGCTTAAAGGCTATCCAGTTCAGCCTGAACTCTTTGAAGTTTTGTGTAGATTTCGAACATTTATATTTGTGATGACAGCCGATATACAAAAAATGTACCGTATGATTAAAATTAAACCAGAACAAAGGTGTCTGCAAAACATCTTGTGGAGAGAAAGGTCTGATGACAAGTTAAGGTGCATAGAGTTACAGACGGTGACATATGGAACTAAGTCGGCTCCATACTTGGCCACCAGATGTTTGAATCAGTTGGCTCAGGATAATTCTGTTGAGTTTCCTTTGGCGTCAAATGCTTTGTTACATCAAACATATATGGACGATATACTAGGAGGGGCTGGCTCTGAAGAAGATCTTAGGACATTAAAGACAGAACTTATGACTTTGTTGAATTCTGGGGGTTTCCATTTGCATAAACTCTGTTCCAATGAGCCATCTATTTTCGATTTAACACCAGATAATGTTGATAAGGTTAATATTATTGACGAAGGGAAGTCTAGTAAAATTTTAGGTTTAGAGTGGCATCCCAATCCAGTTATTTTCAAAATATCAATACCTTCCCTGGAAACTACTTCGAGTTCGTTTACCAAGCGTCAAGTTCTATCCTACATAGCACAAATATTCGATCCACTGGGATTGGTTGGTCCTGTGGTGATTACTGCAAAAATATTAATGCAGGAAATATGGTTAGCTAAAATTCAGTGGGACGATTGTTTACCTCAAAATTTAGAGAAAAAGTGGCAGATGTTTTTAAATGAGTTGTCAGGTTTACTAGAAATTAAAATTCATCGGGCAGTTTTCTTACCAAAAGCAGTGGCTCAGGTGCAACTACATGGCTTCTCAGATGCTTCAATGGCTGCTTATGGCGCATGCATCTATCTCAGGACAGTTTATTTAAATAATGAGGTATCCTGCAGTTTATTATGCGCGAAGTCCAAAGTTAAACCGCTTAAAGTTGTATCATTGCCAAGACTCGAATTATGTGGTGCCCTATTGTTATCAAGACTGCTTCAAAGAGTTGATTCTCTTTTAAAGGTAAACAAAATTAAATTTGATAAAATTGTTTTATGGATGGATTCTAGAATCGTTTTATGCTGGCTTAATGGTCCTCCTACTCGTTGGTCAACATTTGTTGCAAATAGGGTTGCTGAGATACAGGATCTTACATCGGGATATATTTGGTGTCATGTTGAATCAAAGTCTAATCCTGGAGACATCTTATCTCGTGGCGTCGCTGCTTCAAAACTAATATCAAATAACTTATGGTGGAATGGGCCTCAATTTCTAAATAAGCACGACTTTGAAGTAACTCAAGAAGTACAGTTTTCAATGGAGATAATTCCTGAACAACGAAAGTTAGTTCACACACAGATTAAAATCGAAGAAACATTACCTTGGGAACGATTTTCTAATTTTTCTCGTTTGCAACGTGCAATAGGTTTTTGCTTACGTTTTATTAATAATATTAGGAAGGACACCGAGAAGCGAATCGGTCCATTGAGTGTTGAAGAGCTTAAAAATGCTTCAGATAAGATAATATATGCGTTGCAAAGAGATTCTTTTTCAAGCGAATTGAAGGAATTAAATATTCACGGTTGTGTCAAAAATAAAATTTTAAGGGGTCTTAATCCTTTTATTGATAAGAAAGGCTTACTAAGAGCAAATGGTAGGCTTGTTAATGCGGATATAGAATATGATCAGAAGTTTCCATTATTATTGCCAGCAAAAAATCATACTGTGAGATTGATAATCAAACTTGAACATTTAAGATTATGTCCTGCCGGTGCACAAGCCGTTTTATCATCTCTTCGATTACGATATTGGCCTTTGCGAGGAATACGTGAAGTAAAACAAGTAGTAAAAAACTGTCTTCCTTGTTTTAGGTATAAAGCAGAAGGTGTTAAGCAAATTATGGGTTCTTTGCCGGTTTTGAGAGTAACGGCATCCCGTGCTTTTCATAATGTAGGCGTGGACTTTGGTGGTCCTGTCATCATTGAAAATTGTAGGTTACGAAAGGCTTCTACTTCTAAGGCATATATTGCTCTTTTTGTCTGTATGGCTACCAAAGCCCTCCACTTGGAGCTAGTGTCTAGTCTCTCGACGGAAGCATCCCTATTAACGTTGAAAAGATTTATTTCTCGGAGACGCACTCCAGTGGAGATTTATAGTGATAATGCTACTAACTTTAAAGGTGCTGATAATCATTTACGCAAAATTTATAATTTCTTCCGATTTCACGCGACGAAAGATAAAATTTCCGACTTTTTAAGCAATAAAGAGATTACATGGAAGTTCATCCCACCCAATAGCCCACATTGGGGGGGTGTCTGGGAAGCTGGGATTAAATCGACAAAATACCACTTGAGAAGAACCATTGGCACAGTTTGTCTTACATTTGAAGAAATGTCTACAGTGTTAGCTCAAATTGAGGCAATACTGAATTCTAGGCCATTATGTGCTATGTCATCAGATCCAGCTGATCTGAATTGCTTAACCCCAGGACATTTTCTTATAGGTCAACCTTTGACGGCATTTCCTGAAAACGATCTAACGAAAGTTCCTGAGAATAGGTTAACCTTTTGGCAACAATGTTCAAACCTTCACCAGTTGTTCTGGAAGCGGTGGTCAAAAGACTATTTGAACACTTTGCAAAATCGTCCTAAATGGTGAAAACCTAAAAATTGGAATGATCGTTTTGATTAAAGAAGATAATATACCGCCATTAAAATGGCCGTTGGGTCGCGTTATAGAAATTTTTCCTGGAACTGATAATCGAGTCCGAGCGGTAAAGATTAAGACTCATACTGGCGAATATGTGCGTTCAGTTACAAAACTTTGTCCACTACCTCATGAGTCTGGATAATATCGGTCTGGTTGAAGACGTCGCCGTCGCTTCAACGGGGCGGAGGATCTTGCAGTTTTCAATTTATTGCAGTTTATTTATTAGTTTATATTTATCCTACATTGTTCATTGTCACTAACGCGTTTAAAAATTAACCTTCCTATCACCTTTTCCACCATTCGCGAATCCAGGTGCTCTACCTATGTTTTTTAAGTCAAGCTGTCAAACTGTCAGTACAGTTCACATGCAATTTTTTTAGTAAGTAGATTACTGAATGATCGTCTCGTGTCTGGCAAGTCGAGACAAATATCATGTTTTAATTTATGGTCGTAATATTTGTAACAATAGTAATAGTAGTTGAATTTGTGGTAATTTCAACAAATTGCTATTAATGTGTGCTATGGTCATTGCACAATAAAAGTGAAGTTATCGAAGGTAGACTTTCATTTAAGATCCCATTTGAAGAACTGGCAAAGTGAAATCAAAACAAGTTCGGATAAATATAAATTTAATAAACACAAACTAACGCTAATTGACACTACCGAAGACCGGCCAGCTCATCGATCAAATAAAAAAAAAATATGTGTGCAGTTCATACGCGGCAGAAGTGAAACCTTCATAAAACTAAACTAAGCGGTCACCCATCCAAGTACTAACCACGCTCGACTTTTCTTAACTTCAGATATCGGACAAGAACTACTTTTTACTTTCTACTCTTAACAAACATGTAACATCTGCAAAACTGTGTTCTCTCAAAAGCTATATCCTCTAGATCTTTTTTTACTGTCGCTTTCTCGTTTCATCGAGTCTCAAATCACATCATGCTAAAGAAGTTTTCACTTCAAAAAAATAAAAACGTTTTGAAACATCAAAATTTAAACGCAGTACCTGACGTCTACAAGTCACCTAATCCACTGTGCTGCCAATATCTTCCCCATGCCTAGTTTGTTTGAAATCGGTAAGATTCTGAAATCTGCAAATAGCGATGGATCTGAAGTGGCATTTCATACATTCTGGTTTAAAATTACCGTATTTTTTAATTATAAATATTATTAATTTTTGGATAATTTAACAGACGGAATGGATACCAAGGATACCACTGGTCTACTCGGTTTACATATTAGGTATATGTAACTTATTTAATGAGTATAATTTCGACACTTGAGGACTAATTAATAATAAATTCCGTTTCTCTCTGGCGATGGAAATTTTAACATTCTTTAACATGCCTCTTAATTGCTTATGAAATAAATCAGCAGGGTCTTTGTTAATTATCTTAAACTCCTTAAGTGTCAAAATTTTACTCATTAATTCAGTTACATAAGCTTAATAAACTGAGTCGTACCCTTTGTATCGGCTCGGTCAGTCAAATTATCAAAAAAATTATAGATATCATTGAAAAATACTATAACTTGAAACCAAAATATAGGACTAAACACCTACAAACACATTAACCACATTAAATATTCAAATGTCCTAAAAAATGGCAAACTTATCTCTTTTGATTTTCAAAATTTGTTCTCGATTACTCCCCCTAATGTCATAATAATAATCACAATAATAATAATAATAATAATAATAGATTAATTGTTATTTAAAAATAATCCCAATGCAGTCATTAAGCAAAACAGTTTAGACGTACAGATATTTAGTCTAGACCAAAATCGGAAATATTTACGTATTGTTTAGAAAACAAAATTCATAATGCTTTATTAAGCATTTAATTATTATTTTAGTATCAGTATGTTGATGATATTTTGGGTTATTTCACAGACATAGAACGACAATTAGATCAGTCTTGAATTTTATTAATTGATCGCTCCAAAATATAATTTTTAAAGTGGAAACTGAACAAAATTTGCCTAGAACTCATTTTCCCTACAAACATAAAAGAAAATAAATCACTTAAAATTTTAATTTTTGTAGGTAACGTAACAGAAAAAGCTAGTACATGTTTTAATAAACAAGTAATTTGTACAGCTTTCCGTACAAATTTCAAATTAAAAAATATTATAAAAACAATAAATCTAAAACCATTATAGATATTAATAAGTCAGGAATATATAAATTAAAATGTGGTTCTTGCTCGAAAATCTGCATAGGTCAAACAGGTAGGAACTTTAAAAAGCGTATAAAAGAACAAAAAAGTTTTTTTTCAGATAAACACAGCGATTCTAACGAAGTATTTCATCTTAGTACTGAAAATCATGTGTTTGATGAAAATTTTGTAATTCTTCATACCTGCGAAAAAAGCAAAATAGTATATTATATACCTAGGTTGAGAAGTAAGCCATTATTTACCGAGCACTTTTATATCCTGAGGCGCGTAGCGCCGAAGGATATAATGTGCGAGGTTAATAATGGCCTTCGCAACCGAGGTATATATAGAATTTTTTTTACTACTAACACTGATATATTACCATATTTGATTCGATCAATTTTATATTAGTCATTTTCTACTTATTTTTCAAATAGTTCGAAATATCAGGTAGCCTGGAAGTTCAGTTGTCTAACTGACAGATATCGTAACATAATCTCCTGACAGCTCCATACATACAAAGTACCTTCTTTCCATCTAAATTTTGACAAAATCGCATTATTAATAAGAATATTATGGGGTCATGAAAAGTGAGTCATACTGTATATATATATTTTTTTTACTAATAGCGCTGATACCATCCTTATCATTATTTGAATTGATTAGATTTTGAAATTAATCATTTCCTACTCATTTTTCAAATAATCCGAAATGACAACTAGCTGTCAAACCAGTTTGACATTTTGACATTTTCCGTTTCCGTTTCATTATTGACCTAGGTCTTTTTTTAAATTATTATTTACCTAGGGTGAGAAATGTTACTTCTCATTTGAGGAATGGAGTAAATAATGGTGATTTATCGTGTTAGTAGTAAAAAAAAATTATTTTAGAGACTTTAGAGACTCTGGAAGATGTTTTCCTGAATGACCGATCAGACCTGAATAGTTTTATACTCCCAGTAAATTAATATACAATAGCTAATAATTTTGTGTTGGTGAGATATAATTTAGTTTGTAAGTACCTTCCGTCACTGTGTGGCGAAATAATTATTACGGTGTAATAATATAGTAAAAACTCAGTTCAAACTCGGTTTTTATTGTTTTGCGTTAAAATTAGTTCCCTTCAAGTACTGGTTTATTTACTTAGGATTTCAACTTTGTAAATATTTCAATATGGACGTATTTCAATATAGTGAGTTTAGTGATTTTATAACAGACCGATCAAATACTGGCATAAAAAAATTAAGCTGAACAAGAACATTCAAATTGTAATAGTCTTGGGCGATCCAATCAAGATCATAGTCATCTGTGCAAGAATTATCAAAAGTGGTCGAAAAAAATTGGAAAATCAAGAATCTTGACTGAGATTCCTGAAAAAAAATGAGAGGAAGCAGAGAAAAGAATATCTCCAAAATCTAAATCTGAAGTCTAAAGAGTATCCAAAGAAGGATTTCAAGGATAAATTTTCACAGACGTCATTCTGTAGCAAAAACGAGACTTATTTGCAAAAACTTGGTAAATAATCAAATAAATAAATGTTGACGAAGAGAAAAATATTTCACTATTGAAAGAAGATTTGACATCTATTTAGAAATAGTGGGAGGATCATAACGGTGAATCGAGCAGTTATGTTTTCCGTTAGATACCTGGTTTTATAACATTTAATATAATTTGAAATATATTTTAATTTTAATTTGCTTTCAT
The DNA here is from genome assembly GCA_016904865.1 of Pissodes strobi. Classification (NCBI taxonomy): domain Eukaryota; kingdom Metazoa; phylum Arthropoda; class Insecta; order Coleoptera; family Curculionidae; genus Pissodes; species Pissodes strobi. The sequence continues at coordinate 69,144 of MU184360.1, read as the reverse complement.
AATTTATTTCTTGACATTATCACAACAAAAAATCTGAACTGTTCTGAGATAGACGATCATCTTATACTTTAAGGTAATTTGCATCAATCATTTGTCATTATAAGACCGGTTAAAAAGCTGGTGGGCTAGCGATTGACAGAGATTCTTGAAAACCAGGTTTAATACGTAAAGCTTTCAGTTAACCATCCAAATATTTGACATATTTGACATTAAATGCAAAATGAAGTATTTAAAGAACTGTCAAAATTAAATAATCAACTAACCCAAACTGTCAAAAATAGAAAATGAGTTCTTTATCTAGGGAGGGTAAATGTTGTAAACAACATGACAAGTAGGTAAACCTGCCAAGTCTCGCCTGGCAAATAGCACCTACGTTACATGCTATTTAAATAACTATAATAGAGTCAAGACGAGTATAATACAGTGACAATTTTTGTTGTTATTCAAGGATGTATGCATTTCAGAAATTATGAATGATTTAACATCTTGTATTGACAATGTTGCTCGTGTGAAAGTACGTTTTCAACTTCAGAGGATTTTGGCACTCTGCTAACGCCTCATGCCTCAAAAACTAGTACTTTCAATACTTATTATGTATTTACCTAAAATATCTTGTTGCGGAAACCATTTTCTCGTTACAATATTTGCTCCGAGGTTCGGAATAGAATCGGCTTCCCATTTCCAAAGAACGGTGTAAGGTATATTTGAAAGTGCGTTTACTATAACATCGACTAGATATGGCGGCAAAGAGGAGCTCCTGACGTTTGATCCCAAGCTCATATAGACAACTCCCCGAGTTGCGTTATCTATGACTTGTTGAAGATCCTAAAATATTAAGGGCTTAAGTGTATGTGTTATAGATCCAAGTCAAGATACTCGTATATAATGTTCGATGATTTATTCCATCTTTTACAAGTGGTTGTGTTTCCTACTTCAACAGAACTTAAAGCTATTAGTAGTCGTGTGTTATTCAATAATTAAACCATTTAGTAACAACACCATTATTCTGTCCCATTAAAACAACCCCATTTTTGTTGTTTTGTCACTTAGTAGCTTTGTTACGTGGAATATATTTACCCTTATGGTTCTCATGGTCATTATGCAATTGTCATTCAATTATTGAAATAAATGATAAGAACAAAAAAAAAATATCGAAGTATAAACCATGGTTTTTTTCTTTATTCCCTCAGCTAACTTCATAACTGTACCTACAAGATCTTTGTTCAAACTAGGCATATACAGGGCAGGGTTGTGCGGACTTTAGAGAGGTAAAATTCTACAAAATTATTAAATACTTAAGGTGGTCCATAACAACGTGCACGCCAAAATTATTATTATTTATATAGCATTACTTAAATATTATTCAAATTTCTAATACTACGAAAAATTCTAGGAATATTTCATATATTACATAGTACCTAAATTCAACTATTTTCTAATTGATTAATAAAAGTAATATTTTAGACGTAGAATCTAAATAGCTTAACTAATTTAAAAGAGCCTTGCACTGCCGAAAATCGGAAAAATGCCCCATCAAGCTAAACCAGAAGTAAATATTAGAAGTGAGAATATTAAAACTAAGATAGTGTACAGGGTTTCTGGTTATATTTATAATGATAGCTAGAATAGCATATAAAATTTAAAAGTTTTACCTGAATCGTAAAAATGTGCTAAAAAACAATTTTTGTCATTTTTCTCAGTTAGTTTTGAAGATAAAGGTATCAAACATGGTATATTCGAAATCAGCAACGAACGGACTATCCGATAAATGAACCATATACGGGGTGTGCCATTTAAAATAACGAAGTTGATGCTAATTTTTTGCAGACTCGATCGTCAATTATTGTTCCTTTTTTTAGCAAATTTTTACGGTTCAAGTAAAGCCCTAAAACTTTTAAATTTGATATGCTATGACAACTCTCCAAATAAAGGTTTTAGCAAGATATCATTCTAAATATAACCAGAAACCCTGTACATATTTCTAACTTTCCACAGGAGACCTATTTTGTCTTCCTTTGATATAATATCTATTAAATTAATTGAATTATCAATTTAAACTCATACCTATTTTCGTTATTTGCGGTTATGCTAGGTATACATAGAGAACTTTCCCAGTAAAGTCTTGATCTTGGAAATTTTAGGTTTCCCTTAATAATATGCATAGCAAAAAAATATCTCTTCAAATTTCTCTTTTCTGATACCTGCTTCACTTCAAAAAAAATGGGCCCATATAATTAATTTTTGTCGGCATTTGAGGGAACAAACCATTTTATTGGTCTTGTTTGGTAAATTATCTTATTTTCCGTGCAATATCTTTCTTATTTGTGAAATTAAGATTTTTAAAACAATTCTTGTTTCTTTCCTTTCAAGCGACTTTTTCTTCATTCTGATCGTTCACTGCATGTTCTTTCTCTTCTTTTTCGATTTCTTCTTGATTTCTTGGTTCCAAACTTTTCTTCGTTTCCCAATTATTTCACCATTAGTTGTTTCTTCCATGGTTTCATTCAAAATACCATTTTAAAGGTTGTTCAAGAAATCCATAATATCTTCGCTCCCCAAACTTGCACTTACTCCAACATTTTCGTCTTTATCATCGCATAAACCCAAAATAAGTGAGTCGTTAAATTTTAAGACGTTCTTAGAACTTTTCTTCAGTCAAAGATCAATAATTTTTAGGCCCCTAGATGGCAAATTATCTATTTTGTTTGTTTGTAAATATAAATTTATAAAATTAAGAATTTTATGTTTCCTTTTACCTCGCAAACTATAGAGGAGGGGAAAAATAAGGAAAAAGTCTTTAAATTTTACTTATGTTCTTTTTTTTGTCATTTTCATAATATATACAGAATATTCAGTTTTTCATGGGCAACTATCAACTTTATTATTTCAAACATGACACTATCCTTAAAGTTATTAGTTTAGGTAGTAGATTCAAATGAAAATCGAGTTATTTAATACTTTCAATAAATGGAAGAAGAAACGGTTGGAGATGGAAAAAAATATGTGCCTCACCTTTGTAAGCACACAACTGAAGTAAAACTTCTGAAAGAGATATTAGGAATTGAGTTTCCATTTTTTTAAGCATTTTTATTTAATTTCTGCTCCCGGTTTCGACACTTTTTTTTAATTTTTGTTTTGCTTTTGTCAGATTTTTTTTCTTTCCATATTTGCAATCCACGACCTCGTAGCTCAATTCCTTCGTCTTTTTTGCGCTGAAAACCGCGTTTCTCTAACTGTTCATTTTTGTTATTATTTTTTTATTCCGATTTATAATACTTTTATTAACTTTCCGAACAATTTTTTACGTTTTTTTTAATTTTTTTTTACATTAAATTTTTGCTTATTCTGGGGCATACAGTAACAGTGCCCGAGCTGGTTATACGCCATAGGACGACTATAATATAAATGTTCAATAAATTTACATGATTTTCATGCGTTGGGTTAGTTTTCGTTAGTTTTTGTTGGTTCCGCCTTTCTCGCGAGTAAACCCTTCGTTTCTCTCCGGGGGCGGGCGCAGCCAACAAAAGTTAACGAAACTAACCCAACGCATGAAAAGCAGGAACACTTATATTACAGTCGTCCTCTGGCGTATAGCTGGCACGGACGCTGTTACAGTATGTGCATCCGAGGGGGGGTATAATCCTCCCCAATGATGACCCCGTGCAACGAGGTCATCGCTACATGTCCTGACATTTTCAGCCCTCTATATTGCTACCTGCGTTCAATTTATCTTGATAACATTTTGATTCGCTGTAACTTTTTTGTTTTTAAAGATATCAAGGTAAACAAAAAAACGAGATGTAGGGTTGGTGGCCAAGTTTTTTTCTAAGTTACATATAAAACAAAACACTAGCAATTTTCTGGCATATAAGCCTAATTTATATTTTTTTAAATGGAACACCCTATATATTACTACATTTTTGGACTCTCTAGAAAAATCTAAACACATTTTGTGTATAATATCCTATACCTATCTCTAGCTGTTTACCAAATATTGACAGTTGAAAGTCGGGTATTTTGACATTTTTACAGGCTCTAAAATCTAACCGCATAAGATCAAAGAAAACGGTTTGCGCATTCCTATCTTATGTTTTCATAAACTATCGAATGACAGTATCTTCGAATTTAACCCGCGGATAAAATTAACCGGAACTTTTAAACCTCCGGTTAAATTCAAAGTTACTATCATTCGATAGCTTATGAAAACCCAAGATAGGAATGTGCAAACCGTTTTCTTTGATCTCGCGCGGTTTAGATTTTAGAGCCTGTCAAAGTGTCAAAATGCCCGACTTTCAACTCTCAATATTTTGTAAACAGCTTAAGATAGGTATAGGATATTATACACGAAATGTGTTTAGATTTCTCTAGAAAGTCCAAAAATGCAATAATATACAGGTTGCTTCATTTAAAAAAAATATAAAGTAGGCTTATATGTCAGAAAATTGTTGGTGTTTTGTTTTACCTGTAACTTAGAAAAAAACTTGGCCACCAACTCTACATTTTGTTTTTTTGTTTACCTTGATATCTTTAAAAGCAAAAAAGTTTCAGCGAATCAAAATGTTATCAAGATAAATTGAACGCACGGTACATGCTTCATTAAAGTGTTTCACTTTGATTTCCGTTTCATTGTATTTCCGTTTCATGATTTTCGCATTCAATACTCTCGCTTAAGAAATTTCACTTCAAAAATTGAAAAGCAAATTTTACATCTTTAGCCATTTCCTCTCTGTGCCCCTTTAAATTATCCAAAAACTTGATTTTTATTTGTTTATATTTCCTAATTTTACGCATATGATATGACACACCAATTAAATTTAGAATCTTAAGCGAAGTGTAAAAATTTACATGGTGTCCCATTTGAAATAAGAAAGCTGATATATGTACACAAAGAACTGAATACTCTGTATAGATGACAATAACAACACACATAAAATTAAAACTAAGAAACTTCTTTATTTAACTTTTTTTTTATTATCTATATTTTCTGAGATAAGAGAATATAGAGGCCACAATTAAGGACACAATTAGAAATAATTGTAGTTCGGCATAGGTAACCACCAGCAACGACTCCCCTAAGAACACCTATCTTCTTTTCACTAACCAGCTTTATAAATATAAATAAATTATTGGCACTGCAATAGGGCTTGGCAATATATTTTTGAGTTACTTAGAAAGGAAAGGCTTTGAAGAAATCCTTCTCAAACACAAACAATGAATCTGATGCATCGATGATGTATATGATCTGTTTGGAAGCGACGGCGACTTGATCAAGTTCTTAGAACACACGAAACACTGAAGTACAATGGTTGAAATGCAAACTATAATGGCAGCTATACAGCAATAATACAAAACGACAGGAAAGTGCAAAAATCCCCGCAGATATACCAAAAATTGTTTATCCAAACTTCTCTGAAATCACAACATATAGACAACTTACAAACCACATACATTATAGGAATAAGATTAAAAAATCTGAATGACAAGGTAAAACTGGAGTGTTTGTAGTATTCCATGCGCAAGTTGTATTACTTTCCAAAATTTAAAAACTTAATATAACAAAAAAACTACTTCCTTAAGATTAATTAATTTAATATTTTTTAACATGGGCAACCATTGATTTAAATTAAATACGTATTAAATATCGGTGTAGTATAACAGAATAATATATTTAAGTTAATCGTTCTTAGCACACTGAGGGAGCACAGGTCTTAAATTCCTGGAACTTTTAACTTCCAGGATTAAAAAAGCACTTACTGTACAAGCAGCTGTAGAGTATTAGAAAATTGCTAAGAATCAACCAATCAGAAACGGTGAGTATTTCTTAAAATTAGTTTGGGTTAGTTGCTTTATCTATTATCCCTATTTAAATATTTAGTGGATAGTAGGTAACTTTAAAGTGAAATTACTCTTACTTATGATTTAGGTTTACTTATAGATAAGTGGTGTCAATTACTGGGTCAAAATTATCTTAAATTCTATTAATTGGCACGGGTGCCAATGCCTGGTATCGGCTTGCCCAGTTAGTTGGCACACCTACTATATTTAGATGTGCTCTTTTTATATTTTATTGTTTATTTATTGCATTATATTTACAGATGCCAAAGGTTTTAAAAATCATACCAAGAGAGTTATAGCTAGGAGTCTCTCCATGAGGCATTAGAAGAAATCAGAAAGAAGTATCAAAAATGCGACTGCCTTAAAATATGGAGTTCTATTTCAATTTATACTCAGAAAATTTTTTAAAATCAGACCAAGGACCTTGTCCAATTCTCACAAAAGAGGAAGAGCAGTCGCTCGTTAATTGGACCTTGGAAATCCACAAAAAAGGTTTTCCTCGAAGAACTTTTTAATTTTTACATCGAAATGTTTCTGTTATCCTATTACAGGGCCTCAAATCGTGAAAAAGTGCATGCTACATTTGCCACATGACGTCATACGCGTGAGAGATCGTCTTAGTTTGTTTATTTAAACTCAAATTTGATCATAAGATATCGAAATTGGTTCAAATGACTAAAATAAATTGGAACTAACGAAGCTAACCGAAAGTTGATTGAACGAGAAAATTAAAACTAACTGAAATTAATCAAAAGTTGATTGAACGAGTAACCAAAACTAACCAAACCTAACTAAAAGCGCCAAAACCGGCTAAACCGTATCCGAACAGATTAAAAATATTAAAGCAAATTAAAACCAACCCAAATCAACCGAATTTTGCGACTAACCAAAGCTAACCAAAAACATTAACACAGGTTATACCGTATCGGAACCGGTTCGGGTGACCAATATAAATTAAAACTAACTGAAATTAACTGAAAGTTGATTGAACGACTAACCAAAAGTAACCAAAAGCGCCAAAAAGGGCTAAAACGTATCGGAACAGACTAAAAATATTAAAGTAAGTTGATATTAACCCAAATTAACCGAATTTTGGTGCCTTAAACTAACCAAAAACATTTAAATTGGTTATAGCATATCGGAGCCGGTTCAAATGACTAAAATAAATTGGAACTAACTGAAAGTAACCGAATGAATAACCAAAACTAACCAAAAGTAACTAAAAGCACCGAAACGGGCCAAAACGTATCGTAATTGATTAAAAATATTGAGGAAAGTTAAAACTAACCTAAATTAACCAAATTTTGGCGACTAACCAAAACTAACCAAAAACTCTAAAATTGGTAATAACGTATCGGAACAGGTTCAAATAACTAAAATAAAATAAAACTCACGTAAATTAACCGAAAGTTGATTGAGCGACTAACCAAAACTAACCAAATGCACCAAAAAAAGCTAAAACATAACAAAACAGATTAAAAATATCAAAATAAGTTGAAATTGTTAATCGAATTTTGGCGACTAACTAAAATTAACCAAGAACATTAAAATTGGTTATAACGTATCTGAACCGTATCGTAACTAAAACTAACCGAAAACTGTTTGAATGACTAAACAAAACTATTGAAAAGTAATCCAAAACACCAAAACGGGCTAAAACGTATCGGATTAGGTTACAAAAATTAATGTGAGTTAAAACTAACCAAACGGGCCCAATTTTGGCGACAAACCAAAAGTAACCAAAAGCGCCAAAACAGGTTAAAACGATTCGGAGCAGGTTAAAAATATTACAGCAACGTTATGGCTAATTTTATATATTAATAGATTTTTCTATCTACAAGTGGCCGGTAATTTTTAAGGTCTTCATATCCGCACTTTTTTATTATTTTTTTAATTTTGATAATGTTTAATATTAATGATTAAAATGCATTTCTTTAACTAAATATATTAAAGACACTGGTGTTTATATTATTACTATTTTAAGCTCTGCTTTTAAAAACTATTTGAATTACAACACACATCACATTTTTGCGTTTTTATTCACCATTTTCAACGTCAGGTTGCAGCTATGTGAAGGACTGTGAATTTTTGTTATGTTGTTTAAAACGATAGGGTAATGTTCACTATTGCACTTGTTGAAATATGTTCTATAAACATTAAATAATATCATAACATAAATTGTATATAATTATAATATTCAGTTATTTTCATATCCTTAAGATGCCAATAATTGGAGGTTTTACCCTACTCCGTACATATTCTTTATTTAACTAATTTGATTAAGAGTTTTAATTTTTTTTCTTGTCTGTTAAATTTTCTGTATCTCATCTAAGCATATTGCTTATTTTTGGTTGTGTCTTTGTTTTTAAGTTTGGTTCACCTAATCTGTTTTAGATTCATTAATTTTCGATTTAAAATTTTTGTAAAGGTTTCGTGATTTCTATGAATTTATTATCTAGTAGTATAACAGGTGTAAATATTATTGAAATTCGACCTCAATATAGGTTTTATTTAATTTCCTTTTGAATTTTTATATACATTTGAAAATTGTTATCTTGCTTTTTATACGGATTTAAGCAATTTTTGAAATTACTAATGACTTGGTATTAAACTTCCTGGCTAATTTAGCTTATCAGCACCATTAATTTTAAATCGGGTAACATTGAGGATTCTTTCTGCATCTACTTATGTTTACAGGTTTATTATTTGCAAATATCAGTCAAGGTTTATAGTTTAATTTGTTGGAATTCGTTTTTGCACAATCAGTTATTACGTTAACATCATTTATTAAAATAAGGGAGGGATTATAAATCTTTTAAGGGAAAATAATACATGCAAACATCATTCCTTCTTCGCCTAAAACCAGGTTTCTTTTTTAAACTTTTTAGATGAGATAAATCCAATAATTATATATTTTCTTGATTTTTAATTTCTTTTATTAAAAGTGACAAAGACAAAATATTTTTAGGTTAATTGAATCAATGCAATTTTGTTTAAAATTCTTAATTTATTTTAGGATTAATATATGTAGACACTATTTCGATCAAACACTATTTTGTTCTGTTACTCTAGTAAATATAGACCCCTTTTTATTTGAGCAATAGTTTTTCTTTTTTCCTATAATTACATAGTGAAATACTTACCAGAGGAAGCGACTTAGCAGGTTTTATATGCATAAATCCTATTGGAATGGTATTAGCAGCAAGAGGGCTGAATTGATGTATATAATGGTTGTTATTTAAAAACATAATACTGACGTTTTTTGACGATTCATCCAATGAGGGTATATTAGCTCCAAAATACCTTTTGGCTATTTTATTACACCTGCGCAGAACCACATAGTTATAATGCCATTCGTCCCACAATAAGTAGTATACATTCCGAATCTTCTGCCAGATTGAAAGATGTAGGCCAGGTGAGAGAAACATATTACCAACTAGAGTTGGATGAATTGGATTACCTAGTGATATATGAATTCCTACTAGAGCATCTGTACTTGCAATGCCAATTATTGGTGCTTTAAAAATAGACCCAAAAGCGTGCAATAATGGAGAATGATTTTCGACAATAACGGCATCAAATTCTTGTGATGAATTTTGGTATACTAATCTGAATTTCTCATCTTGAAGAATAACTTCAGTGATATGCTCCATCTGCATATTCAGTGCAGTTATTAAAGTCCTATAATCAGTGTTCATATCATCAATAAAGGATCTCTGGTCGTAAATATAGCTTACATCAATTTCTGTTAAGTTTGTTAGCGAAATATCTCTTAAAGGATTTGGTGTCACTACAGTAACTTGATGACCTCTCAGGGAAAGTTCTTTAAACACTGGTTGATATACTTGCTGGTGACTGACAGATGGGATCAAGCAAAATCCAAAAATTCTTGCACAATCCATCATCTTGAGCATCAAAAATAGCAAAAGAAGTGGTTTTATTACGAGCAACATTATCGTTATATTAAACGCAATTAATAAATACTGAATGAGGTTTGATAAAATTTATCATTAATGCGGCTCTTTTATTAAATATGGCGTTAAAGCCGAAGGTTAAATAATATAATATACTGTGATCAAAAGAAATCTAGCGAGACATTGAATAATTAACGATTTCTTAAAATAAAATCGGCCTGGAAACGTATACCTATGTTAAATACCAGCTTTAAGGAAGTTTAATTTTAGGTGAGATATAAGCCCAGAAAATGATGCTGATCAAATTCTCGACAGTTTGTCGGCCTTTTGACATGGCTCATGTTGCCTCTGAACCTCTCGGATCTGTTATTATGTCCTTAGCATGTATGCATATTTCCATCTTTCTCTAGTTATTTTTCGTTATGCTTCAAGAATCTTCGGTCGGATACTAGGATATCTAACGTATGCATAAGCATGAATAAGGCTCTGCGTTAGGGCCGAAGACCACATCTAGCAAGCTCATTGGCTCTTTCGTTCCCGCCTTGAATCCTGTTGGTCTTGATACCCTCCTTTATTTTTTTCTGTGATATTTCCTCTACCTTCATAACACGGTTGAGATAGAATTTTCTCAGGTGGGAAAAACCCATTGAGCTTTTTGAAGGAATTTCAATTAATTATTTATGAGCTATTTCGTTTTTTTTTCAAAAATAGCTCAAAATTGGTAATAGAACGAAATAGATATATTTTCCAAATGAAAGGAACAAAAATACAGCGAGCATTACAACTTAAAAACATATTATATTTATTTTTTTTTATCAACAAATAATTACATTATTATCAGTAAGAATCAGAATATGAATCTGCATTTTTCCTGATTATGATTATAATTTATTTATGCTAACTACTAGCTACTTAGCTTAGGTATGTAGAATTACAGAAAGAGTACATTCTTTCACCAGAGAAAAGTAGCTAGATTTAGAAATTAAAAATCTATACAGTAAACGACGAGTGTTTGAATTAGAAGCATATAGACTATATAAAAATACTCATTTATATTAACAAATATCAAACACAAGGAATGGTAAGAGTTTCAGAGAAAAATGTTTATAAG
>MU184360.1:30316-43284 GCA_016904865.1 Pissodes strobi | reverse complement strand
TGTGCTCGAAGTTTATTTGCTTTTTTTTTAATATTATGTTGCCTTGATGGTTTTTCTTAAAACTTGGGTGATTGTAATTCTGATTGGAAACGAGTAGATAGAAGGCTTTTTGGTACGCTGTTAATTAGATGAGCTTTTGTTGTTTATATTCAATTGCCCATTTATTTCGTGATCTACCTTGAGCGTTAAGCGACCAGCAAACCTGCAATGTATCCTTTTTATTTAATATCATTTACCCTATGTATTACCACGAATTTTTTTATATTTCATGCTTTGCCTCCTTAGAACGTTAGCTTTTTCTACCTTTCTTGGTGCGCCGCTGTCACCCCTAGATGTAAAGGTCTTGTACGACGTTTCACTGTGAATGCCTTTTGAACGTTCAGCCAATGACGCCGCCGGATCTCATGGTTACAGTGATTCCACCTACTTCTGGCTGCGAACAGGTAATTTTGATATTTTGATGTTATTAACGCTATTTTAAAAATAATAACCTTAAATACATTATTTTTTATAAGCAGTTGAGAGCTTTGTATAAAATTTAAATGTCCTTTTACTGTTTGTCGTTTTAATATTTGGCTCGGTAGTCGAACATTTCGGGGCGGTATAACCTATACATTATTTATTTTTCCTACTTAAAATTATATTTAAAAATACTCTAGCCCTAAGCACAGGTATTTATATACCTTAAAATTATAGTTCCCATGTAAACAGTATTTCAATTCAGCTAAGAAAATTTTCAACTAGAATATATATCTATTGAATAAACATAACCCCCCAATGCGTCATATATACAGATATAACAAAATGTTTCTTCAAGGTTCGGTTGGCTGAGTGGTAGCGTGTTTGCGTCGCATGCCTAAGGTTCGTGGCTCGATTCCCGCACGACTCCAAGACTTTTATTATTTTAAAATAGAGTTATTTATTGCTATGAATTAAATTAATATCTTACTACTAGTATCCGATTAGATTAAACTTCAAATACAACACTTAAACGATTATTCATAAGTTCATCATTGGACTAATGGTTAGGATCGTTGGACTACGATGTTAGGGTTATAGGTTCGATTCCTGAGTGGCTGTACAGACTTTTTACGAGAATCTATAAGAGGTCGTGCCAGGCACGGCGAATAAATACCACATCGGACCTTAAATTTTCTTATGGAGATTTACATGTAAAAATGGTCGAAATTGCGCCAGAACGAAGGTTGCTCATCTACTGTGCGATGCGCTGCGTAAAGCCGCGTTCGTTTTTGTCATCTTTTTCCTCGATTTGCTCTAACATTTTGACAGGCACGTGACTTGGATTTTCTTTTTAAATACACAGAACTCGTGACTGTCAAATTTTCAGAGCAAATCGAGGAAAAAGATGACAAAAACGAACGCGGCTATTGTTTCCGATCGATTCGCGTGGCTTCAGTCAGTCAGGCGTTTACCAGAGATGTATTCAGGAGATTGTATGGATCCGTACCGAAAGACCTACTGACTGCCGGCCGGGTGAAAAATGAAGTGAAACTGAGCAAAGTTGTAAAAATATTTTCATAGGAGGAAATTCAAAAAAAAAATTGCTATACAGGGTGTCATTTTTAGGTGATACCACTGTTGCTATCTCAGAATCTAACAAGAATTTAACAACACGACAAATCGATCTTGAAAAGGCATCAATAATGGCAACTTTTTTCTAGTTTAATCAACTTTGTAGCTTTGACCGTTTCAAAGATAGCAATAATAGTGGAATTACCTAAAATGTTTTTAAAAATATCTAATAATATTACAGCTTATTCAATAACCAGCTACTCATCTCTATCGAAATCGGAAAGTTGGAGTGTCGGGCACTGCGCATACCTGACAGTGCCTTGAGCGGTTCAGTTCCACGGTCTCGTGATTTTTCAGGCAATGTAATGACACGAAGCGAACTGAATTTAAAATGAATATTCGCTTCAAAATCCACAACAAATTCTTCCGAAGCTACGGCTATCGCCCTAAAAAGACCGGAAATTTCGGATTTTTATACAATTTTGCCATATAAAATCGTTTTCAAACGAATTTTAGACGATAAAACATCGTATTTTAAATTAAACGAACTGTCAAAAGTATTATTCAGATGCCCAGACGTTTAGAAAAATATTAAGTCCAGGCCCTCTTCTAAAATTTTCATTTGACTTTCCCAAATCAAAGGATGCCGCCGCAAGATGAGTAGCTGGTTATGGAATAAACTGTGATAATATAATACTATACTATAACATTTTTACTATACTTCTTTGGTTTCATGAGAGTGATTTTTCAAGGCCACGTCACGACATGGTTTATGTTTTTGTCTCGCGTTACGGAATTTTCGTATCGTTGATTGGACGACTAACCCAAACTAACCAAATCTATCAAAATTGATTATACCGTATCGGCACCGGCACCGGTTCAAATGACTACAATAAGTTGAGACTAAGTGAAACTAACCGAAAGTTGGTTCGACTACTAGCTCAAACTAACCCAATCTATAAAAATTGATTATAACATATCGGAACCGGTTCAAATGACTAAGGTAAGTTAAAATTAAGTGAAACTAACCCAAACTAAACAAATCTATAAAAATTGATTATAACGTATCGTAACAATTTATTTCAAATGACTAAAATAAGTTGATACTATCTGAAACTAACCGAAAGTTGATTGGACGACTAACCCAAACTAACCAAATCTATTAAAATTGATTATAACGTATCGGAACCACTTTAAATGACTAAAATAAGTTGAGAATATGTGAAAATAACAGAAAGTTGGTTCAACGATTAGCCCAAACTAACAAAATCTTTTAAATCTGATTATAACGTATCGGAACTGGTTCAAATGACTAAGATAAGTTAAAACTAAGTGGAACTAATCGAAACTTGATTCGACGATTAACCAAAACTATCCAAATCTATTAAAATTGATTATAACGTATCGCAACCAGTTCAAATGACTAAAATCAGTTGATACTAACTGAAACTAACCCAGACTCGATTGGAGGACAAACCCAAACTCACCAGATCTATTAAAATTGATTATAACACAGCGGAACCAATTCAAATGTTTAAAATAAGTTGAGACTATGTGAAACTAACCGAAAGTTGAATCGACGACTAACCCAAACTAACCAAATCTATTAAAATTGATTATAACGTATCGGAACCGGTTCAAATGATTATAATAAGTTGAGAATAAGTAAAACTAACCGAAAGTTGAATCGACGACTAACCCAAACTAACCAAATCTATTAAAATTGATTATAATGTATCGGAACAGGTTCAAATGACAAAAGTAAGTCGAAATGAAGTAAAACCAACCGAAAGTTGATTGGACGACTAACCCAAATCTATTAAAATTGATTATAGCGTATCGGAACTGGTTCAAATGATTAAAATACGTTGTGACTAAGTGAAGCTACCGAAAGTTGAATCGACAACTAACCCAAACTAACCAAACATATTAAAATTGATTAAAACGTATCGGAACCTCGTTTTAGATGACTAAAATAAGTTGAGAATAAGTGAAACTAACCAAATCAAATCAAATCAAATCAAATCAAGCTTTATTGTCAAGAAATCACAATTCCTATAGACAAAGCACTAACATACAAAATACAAAATAATAGATACAAAACAAAATAAAATAACAGATATACAAATATGTCCGAACTACATCTAGATACATAGGAACGTTTACCATTACGAAATACATTTAAAAGTTTTCCCCAAGAAACTCGGCCACGCTATAATAGGCTCGGGAAATAAGCAATCTTTTAACTCCCCTTTTAAACCCCCTATCATTCTGCATCTGCTTTAAGTGGATGGGTAAGTGATTAAATAGCTGCCTACTGTTGTAAATGACAGAGTTCTTTGTTCGTGTAGAAGTGGGTATAGGCAACGGTAAATTACCAGCACTCCTAGTGGGATAATGATGTATGGCATTTGTGTCACTCCTATATTTTTTGTGCATTAAGCAAACAGATTCCAAAATAAACAAGGCCGGCAATGTTAGTATACCGTGCCTAAGAAAAAGTGGTTTGCACGAATCTCTCGGACGAGCTCCACACATGCATCTAACCGCTCTTTTTTGCAAAACAAACACGCTATCAAATAGTCGCCTTGAACACACTCCCCAAAAACAAATTCCATACCTCAGATGCGACTCGATCAGTGGTAAGTATGCATTCCTAACAATGTGAGCATCCAGATTCCTTGAGACGACCCGAACTGCATAGCAACCGAAAGTTGAATCGACGAATAACCCAAACTAACCAATTCTATTAAAATTGATTATAATATATCGGAACCGGTTCAAATGACTAAAATAAGTTGAAGCTAAGTGAAACTAACCGAAAGCTGATTGGACGACTCACCTAAACTAACCAAATCTATTAAAATTGATTATCACGTAACGGAATCGGTTCAAATGATTAAAATAAGTTGAGACTAAGTGAAACTAACCGAAAGTTGAATCGACGACAATCCAAAACTAACCTAATCTATTAAAATTGATTATAACGTATCGGAACCGCTTTAAATGACTAAAATAAGTCGAGAATAAGTGAAGCTAATTGAAAGTTGAATCGACGGCTAACCCAACCTAAAGTGGTTCCGATACGTTATAATCAATGTTATTAGATTTGGTTTGTTTGGGTTAGTAGTCGATTAAACTTTCGGTTAGTGCTACTAAGTCTCAACTTATTTTAATTATTTGAACCGGATTTGATACTTTATAATCAATTTTAATAGATTTGGTTAGTTTGGGTTAGTCGTCGATGCAACTTTCGGTTAGTTTCACTTAGCCTCAACTTATTTTAATCATTTGAGCCGGTTCCGAGACGTTATAATCAATTTTAATAGATTTGGTTAGTTTGGGTCAGTCGTCCAATAAACTTTCGGTCACTTTCACTAAGTTTCATTTTATCTAAGACATTTAAATCGGTTCTGATATATTATAATCAATTTTAATAGATTTGATTAGTTTGGGTTAGGTGTCGATTCAACTTTCGGTTAGTTTCACTTATTCTCGACTTATTTTAGTCATTTAAAGCGGTTCCGACACGTTATAATCAATTTTAATAGATTAGGTTAGTTTAGATAGTCGTCGATTCAACTTTCGGTTAGTTTCACTTAGTCTCAACTTATTTTAATCATTTGAACCGATACGTTACAATTAATTTTAATAGATTTGGTTAGTTTGGGTAAGTCGTCCAATCAACTTTCTGTTAGCTTCACTTAGTCTCAACTTATTTTAGTCATTTAAACCGGTTCCGATACGTTATAATCAATTTTAATAGATTTGTTTAGTTTGGGTTAGTCGTCCAATCAACTTTCAGTTAGTTTCACTTAGTCTCAACTTATTTCAGTCATTTGAATCGGTTCCGATACGTTATAATCAATTTTAATAGAGTTGGTTAGTTTGAGTTAGTCGTCGATTCAACTTTCGGTTAGTTCCACTTAGTCTTAACTTATTTTAATCATTTGAAACGGTTTCTATACGTGATAATCAATTTTAATAGATTTGGTTAGTTTGGGTTAGCAGTCCAATCAACTTACGGTTAGTTCCACTTATTATCAACTTATTTTAGCCATTTGAAGCGGTTCCGATACCGACGTTATTAACAAGTCCAATAGATTTGGTTAGTTTGGGTTAGTCGTCGATTCAATTTTCGGTTAGTTTCATCATTTGAACCGGTTCTGATACGTTATAATCAATTTTAACAGATTTGGTTAGCTTGGGTTAGTCTTCGAATCAACTTTGGATTAGTTTCACTTAGTCTCAACTTATTTTAATCATTTGAAACGGTTCCTATACGGTATAATCAATATTAATAGATTTGGTTAGTTTGGGTTAGTCGTCATCGCATTGATGCGCCATTACAATTTTGTACCGAAGAAAGAAGCTAAGCTTGAATTTTTAAACAGTTCGTGTTGATATGAGCCGACCGGTGAGGGAAAAAATTGGAGTAAACATTGCTTGCAGGAGATGTTAATAAATAATATCAATACCTATTTACAAATTCGCATTTGCAGATGCGAATAACTTTAACTAAAATTGGTCTTCACATTTGCAGATGCGAAGGGCCGCCAACAGCCTCCACCTCAGTAAGTGTATTATGTTGGAGTGGTTAGAGGCACACTATATCCCTACATTTGCCGATGTAAAGGATATATGTACTGACAAAAATAAAACGGTATAGTGCTATGTATTTGCAGATATAGAAACAAATAACCACCAGAAACAAATAACCACCATACTATTGCAACCCTCTTACATAAAATCATTGCATTGGAGGTAGCGAATTATTACACTCTTGGTTTCTATCCAAAACAGAAATTGCAGTATTTGCAGATACTGTAAATATGCTAAAAAAATCGTTGCATTTGCAGATGCGGTCGAAAGCATAACCAGGGTTAAGCAGCAAGCAAAAAGGTGACTAGTTCGTTGTATTAGCAGATACAATCGATCGTACCCCCAATTGCAGTTGCAGGTAGTGAACATATTCATGAACCTATGTTTCTGTTCAAAAACAGAAATTGCAGCATTTGCAGATGCTGTAAATAGGCTAATAGATCGTTGCATTTGCAGATGCAATCGATATCATAAGTAGCAAAACCAAGGAAATTCCTTTGCATTTGCAGATGCATTAGAAGATCCTCTCACGCTAGCTGAGGAAATAACTTTTCCGAATCAAGACTTGCCAACATCAGAAGCACCAGATGGTCCTGAACAAAGTAAGATTTGTTAATAGGAAAAAAAACCGACGAAATCATACCTGCGAGGCCAGAACTACATACTCAGATAGTTTTTAGATGGGACAATTACTTATTAAAAGGACTAACAGATATAAAAAAAAAACAGTATGATAGAGAAGTATCCACCAGCTGCCAACTGCAATGTCCTCAGACCATCAAAGTTAAATCTCGAAGAGAGTACTAAATCCTGCCAAGCCAACTACCGTATCAATTACAGAAACAACTATAGTCCGTGGGATTAGTGCCTTAGCCCTCCCTTTCAATAATTTAATTAGCCAATCGTCTGAACTAGAATTATACGTTCAAAATTGGCAGAAATTAAAGGTACACAATTTAATAATAGAGTGGGTACATGATTATAAAATCCCTTTCAATAGGACACCACTCCGGTTAGCAAAGTAGAAGAATACATAGGACGGCAAACAATTTAATTTCAAAATACCGTTCTTGGGGAAAACTGATCTTAAAGATGCAAATTTCCTTATCCCTATGCACAGTAGGCAAAAAAGTTGTTAAGATTCGTTTTTTGCAACGTACTATACCAATTTAATTGTGTTTCATTTGGTTTATGTACAGCTCCATATCTTTTCACAAAACTGAAACCAGTTGTAAGATATGTAAAATTAAAGGGTATAAAAACTGTACTCTACTTAGTCGATTGGCTAGTTATTGGTAATTCAAAGAGAATTGCTTAAAAGTATAAATAAAATTACACAAACATTACAAGATTTAGGTTTTATATAAATTCCGAAAAAAGCGTAGTTATTCCCGCGCAACAATGCTCATTTTTGGGGTTTATACAAGAGATAAGGGACCTACTGGCAGAACAGTATATTATCTTCTACCCTGAAAAATACTTACTCACATCTCCTTGCAGAGAGAAACAACCATTGTGGAAGAAAATTTCCCTGGCTGTAGGGAAATTAGGAGGTCTCCTGAGAAATTAAACTGATTATTTTTTATTGCAAACTATAGAACAGTGAAAAAGAAATCGATACATATTTTTTTTATTTCCACTAAAGATGAATATTACAAGAGCTATACCAGTTTTTAGTTTTGTATATATAGATATATAGGTAACAATTCATGTGTATTATGACGTCATAAGCACATCTCAAGGCGTTGTATCTGCCTCATTTTTCGGCTTATGGAAAAAAGAAAAAACACGTGTTCACTTATTTTTCATGGGCTATCGAAATCAGCAATAATTAAAAAAAAAATTAAAAAAAAAAATTATGAAACTTCCTCATTGTCAGGAGAGCCTTTCTATAATAAAGCGTACCTAATGAAGCGATAAAAGTGATTATTTCTTCATTGACAGATAGCGCCCTCAAACAATACGGAAATACTTACAATAAATAGGGGAATTTCTGTTTTTCTAAGCGCCAACAAATATATAACAAAACCGTAAACTTATTCTTGAGCTCCTAAACATTCAATTGTCTTCGGAGTCATCCTGCTCTACCATGAACTCACAGAAATCTGCACTTTCTCCAATATTGAATATTAAACAAAAGACGAAGCGGTTATAAAAAGGTTTCTCAATGGAACATTTAACATAAGACCCCCAAAACCAAAATACTCAATTACTTGGGATTCCTACCCAGTTCTACAGCGCTTAAAGAGCATGTACCCTCACGAATCCTTAAATCTACAAATCTAACTTTAAAGCTAGTAACACTCTTAATACTAATAACGGCACACAAATCACGGACAAATCAGATTCCCGGATAAAATAAAAGCAAGTGGCTTAAACAGGCTTCAACCTAATTTGATATTAACTTATTTTACTAATCAACCTGAACTATGTATAGCCACACTATTAGAGACTTACATAGAACGCACAAAAGGTAAAAGGCTGCTACCAGTCAACAAAAGGTGAAGAGTTCGTTGTATTAGCAGATACAATCGATCGTACCCTCCACTGTCTGCAATTGCAGTTGCAGCTAGTGAACATACCTATTTTTCTGTTCAAAAACAGAAATTACGGCATTCACAGATACTGTAAATATGCTAATAGATCGGTGCATTTGCAGATGCAATCGATACCACAAGTAGCAAAACCAAAGAAAACGTAATACTCACTCACAAAAAGCCCTATCACCCAGACAGCAGTCAAACCATTAGCAGATGGGTCAAGTTAATACTAAAAGCCAGCAGTATAAACACGGAAATCTTTGGGGCACACAGCACGCGACACGGGGCAACTTCAGCAGCTCAAAGAATGGGAGTTACATTACAAACCATTCAGCAGATCACTTCTTTAAAAATTGTACCGATTGGGAAAAAGTTGTATACTACAAAGTGTAATGAGGGACGGCGGAGACGCTCGGATAATTCCGATCGATCTTCCTTATAGGTAAGTCGATTGATCTTGTAATTATCGTTATATGTACCACTTATATCGAAAAAATGGTAAGCAAAATCCTATTCTTTCTAAAATAAATCTGACACCTAGACGATTTTTGCGGTCTCGTCGCCTCCTTCACCTAATTTTATTACTTTATCTATTCGCTGATCCGACTATAGATTTTATCTATTTGCCTTTGTATTTTACATTGCGTCGTATATATTTCCACCGAAGTCCAAATAAAATATTAAAATACAAATAAAATTAAGGATTTTCACAAATCCGACTCGGTTCTGAACACTCTGCCTACACACGAACGACTGATTAAACTAAAACGCTCCACATGCGGCCAACAATCTGCGGATTTTCGGCGGCTGGCTGAAAATATTTGGGGGAGTGGGGCTACTAGTTTATGTATACTTTGAGACTAGTTTTAAAAGACCATAATTTTTCGCACGGGCACGAAAGTAGGAAAGGGCCCGCTTACGGGGAGTTTCCTAGCGTGCAAGTGTGCTAAATGTCTTTTAAAACGTTTATTTTATTAAATTTTTTCTAGTTTTTAATGAAAAAAATAAATATATAGTTTTTCTATTTTAACAGTTGCGCGGCCATCTTGTGAACACAACGCTGACGTCATGACTACTAAATTTCTTTCAAGATGGCGTCAGAATTTTTGCTAGAGTGGGCCTTGACGACACTACTTTTATTGACTGGTCGGTATGATATTAACAAAATTGTGCAGTGTCAAGTTCCACTGGCAAAAATTGCGACACCGACCGCTTTGAATGGGATTTCTACTAATAAAAAGGTCAAAATTGACAAGATGGTCACGCAACTGCTGAGCGCAACTAGAATAAATAAATAAAAAACTGCAAAATGGAAAAAAATAGTATAAAATATACGTTTTAAAACTTAGCGCACTTGCACGCTAGGAAATTCCCGGCAAGATGATAATATACTATGGTTAATATCCATGCAAACAACAACAAAAGTCGAAAAGAAAATAATTTCTTTTCGACACTATTTTGGGTATAGATATGAAAGCATTTTGAACGCAAAGTCGAAAAGCATCTTAAAATTTATTTTATACAATTTTGTCGAACACACTTAAATTGCCTTGCTTTTATTAATAATAAAATAAACAAGTATCTGAATATTTCATATTATTTCCCAGATGAATTTCACATGACCAGGAAATTAACGGCGGGATATTAAATATCCAGCGTTAGAGGTTTGTATTTTCGAATTCAAAATAGTCATTAAAAATTAATACATTTTATAAATGACCTGACATTCAGAGAGCAGACTTGCTAATTATTCGCCTTTATAATTGTTTTGCATTGTGTCCAATTAATTCGCTTTTAATAGAACACTTTTTCAATATTATTTGTGTATTATTTAATGATAAAGCTAGTGTAACACTCATAAGTTACATAAGTGCATTTGATAAAGGGGCCTACACAGGGTAGGCAAATAAGCGAGGTGAGCGGCTGTATCTCAGAAACCACTCATCGTAGAGACTTGCGGTAAAAAGTTATATAACTAAAGTGACCAAAAGAAAACACTGTAAATAGTTTTCAAGTTCATCTCGGGAGTGTAATAGCTATGGTCGTGTAGAAAAATGCATTTTACCCAAAAATGTTTTATTATAAGTTGATAAAAGAATTCCACCACTCCAATCCTCGTGAATTTCTGCATCTTTTTTGGTTCATCACTTTTGATTGTAGGACATCAAAAATAAGGGCGGGAGAGAAGTGAGAAGTCTGACTGAATGAAAGGCCTATAAGTTTAGTTTGACTGAACATATTTGAGCAAATTGGGTCTTATTTGAGAGAAGAAACCTTGTTTACTAAGATCAAAATATATATATGTTTCCGTTTATTGTTAACAAAATGAAAGCTAAATTGTAGTAATAATGTGTAATTTGAAACCTATTTCTGTGCTGTATCATACTTGTTGGTTCTTCCTCGCTGTTTTTTTAACCTACAAAAACTAACGAATAGAATTTGATAAAAAGTTTTTACTTTCAAGCGCCCTGTTTACTAGTATTTTATAGAGAAACCTTATTTACATATTAAAATAGATAAATTAAAGCTGATGTACCTACATAGGTATCTTTGATGTGAGTATATGAAATCTACTTATTTTACAAGTAATGGTTTCTTATAAATGTTTATCGATAGTTTAAGAAATGTGAAGTGGGTACAGGGTTGTTTTTTATATTGTGCACCTTCCTTGGAGGGTTGTTTTAGGAGCTAGAAAGTTTAGATACAAAAGTTAAAGAGTTTTTCCTTATTATCTCACAGATGTATTAGAAAAAATAAACGCGCATCGCAATGTGGAGAAAAATATAAAACGTAAAATAAAAGATTTTTTATCTCAGGTTAAAAAACGAGATGTTTTTTCCACTTTGCGATGCGCATCTATTTTTTTATATATCTGAGAGATAATTCGGTAAAAACTCTTTAACTTTTGTATTGAAACTTTTCTTGTAGCTCCTAAACATATAATAAAGTACCTTTTCGAAAAACCCGTGTTTTACTTTATCCCTAGGAGGGCGACATCTAGTAGTAAAGAGACGGTTTGTATTCTTAATAACATCATGGAAACTGTATGTTACAGATATCTTTAATACGATAATGGTTATTTTGTCATATAGCAATAGATGGCGCTAACGACGCTCAATTTTGTTGACAGAAGTATAAGTACAGGAGAGTCCATTCTATTCCCCCTTATAGATTTATCTATGCTCGTAATAGATCGCTATCATATCAGGGGCTTCTTCGTTTTTGAAAGTCATTTCAAATAAGACAATATTATGAACTCACAACAATTAAACTGCATCAAACTTCAAAGAAGTTCGCTTTTTGTTTCCACGGCCTATTTATTAAATGTGACAAAGTATAAACACATACAAGTGAATAGTGAGTCCGAAGTTTGTCAGAAAAAGTGCAAAATTTTTATTTTGTTCTACTAATATTTCCGATTTTTTGGCGGATATTTTAATTTAGGAGAAAGATGACGATAACTATTATACTAAAACTGGATACCTGAGATAAGCTTCCTTCAATTGTTGTATCAAAATTCTTAAAATATTGGATCAGTCCTAAGACAATTTACACTTATTTTCTATTATGTTATTAATGTTATTTTCATGGCTGCTTCTATTATTTTTGATAATAATTTTTTTTTACTTTAGTCATGGCATGTATGACTATAAAAATAGAAAAATATTTTTTTTCCAATGCAAGCATTGCTAAACTCCTGAACGCGTGAGGTTATCGATATGCGGTTTGGACATTTTTTCTTGCAAATTTGAACAACTTTGTGATTCTGTTTAAATAATTGCATAATTTTATTTTAAATTTCGGAAATAAACTAAAAACTAAGAACTTTTGAACTGGCGCCCCCTTGCGGGAGCAGCGAAAGTTAATTTGTCATAGGTATATTTTGTTCGTAATAAACAAGGCTTCCGCTCTCTAACGAGATCTAATTTGCTCAAATATGTTGAGTCAAACTAAAGTTATAGGCATTTCGATTAGTCAGACGTCTTCCTATGGTAGTGTTTAATACGTTGCGCATTTGTTTGACTAGTTTCAGAACCCTTTGAAATATTTTATGCAACGGGAAAGCTGCGCAATGCAGTTTGTTGTGTATATACGTGGTGCATTTCATTGCGCGATATTTTTCAATTGCTTAGGAGATATTGTATCTCTCAATTGTGTGTCTCGTTTACATATATACATTCTCAAATAATTTTTGTGATAAAAAGAGGATGATAAGTGTAGTTCTTCAATTAGATGGTTGCAGCTAAATCACCTTTTCCTTTAGCCATTCATTCATCCAAATTCAATGTTTTA